>NHTK01005965.1:0-31938 GCA_002938355.1 Panaeolus cyanescens | reverse complement strand
GGCCCATAACCCCGAGGTCACTCGATCGAGACGAGTTGCTGCTAAAATATGATTTTTTGATTTTTGTACTCTAATCGTTTTCTAGGCTTAATGTTAACCATACCATTGAAATATCTGATTTTTCCTATTTTTTTGAGCAGATTTCTGAGAAAACCAGATAAAATAAGGGTATTAACAACAGCGTGTATATCACAACGTTCCTAATGGGTAGTAAATAGTATTCCTAGACATGTACAAAAATCGTCTACACATGAAACGCAAATGAAGAAAAAAAAAGTCCAGTCATTGCTCATCAGAGAGTCATCTATCAATCATCAGAGTCGTTATCGCCTTCGTTGATAAATAATAATCATAACATAAATATCGTTCCAAGCAGACCCAAAATTCCAGAGAATTTCATGTTTGCCCAGCTGTTGTCCCATTGCAGCCCAACGGCCGAGCCCGACGAGGTAGAGGGAGGGGGCAGTTGGCGTGGATCTGTTGTCGTTGCAGGAGGTGTTTGCGTGGGCGTAGGAGTAGGTGTAGCGCTTGTTGGTGGAGGTGGAGGTGGCGCGTCTTCTGAGAGGTAAATTCTAATATAGCGAATTTCCCAGAACGCGTTGAGATAGTTGGCACCGTTTCCTAGGATGTTGTCTGCGAACTGTGGAATATAGGTAGGTAAATGAAATCAATACTAAGGAATTAATGACAAGGGCTTACGCAGGAATTGGTTGGGGTTTGACAGGTTGAAGCATAGACAGAAGGTTCACCAGCCCTGAAACGCGACGTTAGCAGATGTTTTTCGGAATGATGATAAAACGCACCATGCACCGCAGAGGGTAGTGAGTAGTACAAGATGCTGGGGGCTGAAGAACTGGTTGATATTGCAGCGTGTATTGGGGTAAGCAGCTGTAGGGAATCCCCATGGGATAGTGTCAATAGGGGTTTGTGGTGTAGCGTTCCGGATGTTTTCTGGTATATCAGGCCTCTGTAGATATCATTCAGATTCAGAAGCATTTTCAGACGGGTTGCAAGACATACACTCCAAAACCACGCGTAAATCCCGGACTCGGCGATCTGCAGTGCCCAAACACCTCCACCTGCTTGCGCAAACGCAGCACCAAAACTATTGGGTTTCGTTTCTCTTGTAATACAGCCTCTGTCATTTGAGCAGTCGCCTTCCAACAGCACTCCAGTTTGCTCTGCGATTTGGGTCTGATAGCAGCCTTCTGTTGTATGGATAGCGATCTGGTTGAATCCCATGTTGTTGACGCCTTCAATGAGGTCGATCTCTCCGCCCACAGGCCAGTCTTGTGGAGATCCTAGTGTCCAGAATGCTGGCCAGACCTGTCGTATAAAGCGTGTTTTTAAGTTTAGTCACGGCGATAAGCTGATGCTGATACTGACTGAGCAACCGTATGGCATATGCACGACGTCAATGATAATAAGGGATCCGATTTGGAACCTATCCTTGGTGGTGAGGCGTAGCTGAAGGATGCGGCGCGTGGTCAGTGTATCTTCCGTGTATTATAATGAGATTTAGCGTACTGAGTTGCGAAGAACCAATTGAGCGGGAGTTAGTGTTGTAAAGTTGTCTACTCTCATAACCACGTTGCCTTGTCCATTCGTATAGATGAGCTGCTGAGCTCGAGCTGTGGGTTCATCAACATAAGTAACATTTCCTATCAATCAATTAACGCGTCAGTCCAGTCCGAACAGTTTTTTGTTTAGAAAAAACACACACCCCATGTCGTATTATCAACATTCCCGTAAAAATCCCAATGATCAAAGAATCCGTCGCCTGCAAATTCGCGTACTGGTAGATGTATAGCCAATACGACTATGTGAGTGCACGCAAATGCCAGTGCCAGCACAACCCTCCTCATCCAGACGCCGCTCATAGTGGATCAAGTTCAACACAAGAATAGATTCAGAAGACGTGGGGGATGGCAACAAAACGGGGTGAGAACGCCATGCTCGACTCGTCATAAATTCGAACCAACGCTCTTGGGAACATGTTCGGGGTTATAAGCCAAGAATAACCAAGGCTCTCCGTCAATGACGGCCAAGAACGATAGAAGCCTCAACAAAAGTCTGAAAATGGTTTGTTGTTGAAAGCATTCAGCTCCGGATCACGGCTTAGTGGGCCGGCATCAGTGAGGCAGTGCTAGTCTCCAGTTCTGTAACGGCATGCCAGGACGCTGAGGGTTGGCCTAAGGATTCTCCAAGGACGCTCAGCTAATAGATTCGTGGTGCGCAGTCGGCGTGTTGAATGTGATAAATGCGTGGGTATTGCTGTTGTTGTTCAGTGGCTTTCATCCCCCGTTCGTTGGCGATTAAATCCTTCAATCATATTTCCCCATAATGGACGTTAACATTGCGGCGTGCTGTTTGTTTTCCATTCAGTACGGAAGGTGCTTCGACTTCTCAGATGTTTCAAGCCGAGATACCCAGAAATTAATTGGAGCTATCCTTGGAGCATTTACGAATAAGTAAACGTTGACATCACTCAGCACGACGTCAAGCCTGAGGTTGTTGAAAATTACTCGGCATGGTGTTTCCAAGACTTGTGTTTGCAGCCAATGGAATCTTCCAGAAATTTATACTTATCTACCCAATTCTGAGAGATAGTCCCAGATGTCATGCGCCAAAGTAAAGGTTGGGGTGTGAATAGACGCTGAACGTTGGCGTCCGGCGCTTCCGCTACCCAACAAATGCAAATAGTTTGGTTACACGTCGGGACCAGTAGACCCGCCTCCATTCAAGTTGCGAAAACGATTAAAGACATACTTGGCGAGAAAGCGTATCACACCATTCTCCATGCACAATATCGTGCGTTAGAATTTTGGTTTTGATAAAAACACGACTCCTGACCACCAATCACTTCTTGCCACCGCCACTGGTAAATGCATCGAAGCAACTACATCAACCTCTTCCCCGCTCAGGAATAACAAGTACTATACTATGCAATCAGACAGCTCAAAGATAAGGTACGATAATAGTCTTCAATCTCGGTCCGGCGTGTACAAACTATGCCTTCGAGATGGCACCGAGTATGTGGCATTTGTCTCCGTCTTGCAAAGGTCGTTCACAAACACCGGTGCCGCAACGTCCAGTGGCAAGAGAAGTGTACATAAAGAAGCTCAACAGCCACCTTCTTCTGCCCTTATCTCCTTGAACAAGCACGGCTGGGCGGGCGAAAGGAGGGTTTCAAGCATTCACAGCCCCCCTCCTAATTCCGCCGGCACACCAGCGGCTTGTCACCTCTCGAAGCCTCTTCGATTGCTTGTCGCAAGCTTCAAGCTTTGTTCAAGCCACTTTGTGAGGCCATTGGCGGTCACTAGGTTGTTGTAATTGGAGCGATAATTAATATTAAGCATATGACGACATCAGGAAAACTCTTGGTTTAATTTTCAAGTTAAAGCCAAGCCCTCGATCGTTGCACCTCGATTTACTGTGGGCGACGAATCGAGGGCTGGAGAGAGAAGAAGGTTTGCGCGGAGACAATAGAGATCATACATATGCATATGATGTCGTTATGGGTGATCATAGCACAACTTCGAAGGCTTCGCTGTGGCGGATTGTCTGAGATGAGCTTTGGTGTGGGCCGTTGTATCTTGGCTCTGTGAGATACTTAGTGGGTCTTGGTGCCGTTAGAGTCTGAGTTCTGGGCGATCTGAGCAGGAGTTGCGTCATATGAGGCTGTGTAAGTCTCTGGAGATCGAGCGCATTTCAGGCAAAAGTATGGACACGCCTCAGGCATTAATGCATAGGCAATGTTGACTCTACGTATACATATGTAGTAAGTCCGCCTCGTGTCTGAGAATATTTCATGGTGAATAAAACGGGAAGTATTATTCCGATATTGATGGTTATACTAGTGGGATGGATGTCTTTAATCAAACGCGTCCAATATGCACATGTCTTAAATACTTTTCCCTAAGGGTGCGCTGAGCGTCAGCGCGCAAATAGCATCGACCTGCGTGATTATCTAAATGCCACAATCGGAGCCTACTGAGTTTTTCCTGATCATCAGGCCTCCTTTACAAAGCCAAGGTACCTCCGGACTTAAAATTATCGTTGACAATCTATCAAAGTAACACCAGATTTAATTATGCCGCTCTCAGAGCCCCGCTATAGCTAAGTCAGTTTATTACCTCCTCATTGAGCACGGGACTGACATGACAGAGTTATTGGACAATTCCAAGTCAGCAATTACTAATTATACGTCCAAAAGGGAATATTAATGTGAAGAAATAGAGGCTTTGTCAACGCTATTGTGCGATAAATTGGTTCCGACGGTCCTAACTTTGAGGTTGAAGCGTTGTGCTAAATTTAGAACTGCGGTACGCGAAGTCCTTTCAAGTTGACGACCTCCTCTTGGTGACCTGCCACGCAGTTTCTTTTGTCGATCTATATCAATCAGAGAAGTCGGTCCGTAATGATAGGACTCTTTCAAGTGGTTTCGTCAATATGATGGTGAGTGAAAGCGCTGAAGGGCGGATCTGCGGGGGAAGGGTACGAGTCGCTGACGTCTACATGCTGTGGTTGCTCAGGCTCATTCTTCGCAGTATGAAGATCAATGTCCGAGATGCCCGTCGCTTATTTATCAGTGGCTGGATGATATGCAGGCGGTGATGAGACTTGAGACGCAGCAGGACGACTCAGAGTTTAATGTTGTGATGGCGGTGTATGCGTATGTACTGTGAACCGTTGCCCGCTAGTACCCAAGCTCACAGACGAACAACATACAATTTTGAGAGCCTACAATTACTTGGAGATCTAGAACTGTAGAAGGGGTTCCTAAACAGTTAGGAGTGAATACATGTGCCAGTGACCTTCCTTGCACCAAAGCCACATTTTGACGCGCCACTCCGGCCCCAAGACTCGGACGCGCTCGCTGATAAGATCATGGTTTCGCAACTAGATATCTAAACTTTATCAGCATGATTTTAATCAAATTTGCCTCGCCATTATACCGAAACTTGCATCATCCCGCTGGCATCTATCCCTGGTCAAGGTGGGCATGAAATGGTACGATGACGCTCGGTTTGCTGTCTAAGACATCGACCTGATACGAAAAGATCCAGGTAAGCCCGATGTGCGATTATGGCGCGCGACCGGGACGTCAATCACCGCATATAGGATATACGCGCGCACTTGCCTATGATTGCATTCTGGTATTATAGGCTAGGTATCATTTTGACATACTCTGTTTAAATGGAATAGGGGGAGTTAAGATGTAAAATGGAGAATTCTGACGAACGCCTCGCGGGACACATCCGGTCGGATGTGGGCGTGGACGAGAGTCACAGCGCCGTCGATGTCGCGGAAGAGTAGTTTTAGGAATTCAAAATGCGCTATGAGGATTGTGAAGGGGTTAGAAAGATGAATGGGAACAATGCCACATGGAACGTTGTGCATTCCATGCGGACTGGGTTGATTACTTCTGGATAACTTGAGCGAGATGCGAATGGGACGGATGTGCTTGGGATTGATGCGTTCGAAGAGGACGGGCGCGTCTTGTTTTGGTTTAGTGCGCTTGTGATGGCAGTGCGCACTTTGCGTTAGTCGGTAAATGTCACTGTGAATGTTCCATGTTCCGGCAGAGGTAACCTGTTGAGTCCATTCCGTCCCGTCGGTAAATAGCATTCTATGGAGAGCGTCACATTGTTTGTGTTGGATGTTATCGGAGTAATGCATTGAAAGGGAAAGAGTTCAATGGAAATAACTGAGTTTTAGAAATTAAACTATTTGACTTGTAGGTCAGGTAGGCTCGGAGTGAAAGTATACCGATGCTTGAGATAAATGCGAATAGATTTAGGGAAGCCATTCAAGGCAGAATACATTCGAAAGAACCCTCCTTCGAAGTTCGTGCTACGGTTTATCGAGTTAACAATGTGCGATGGGCCGAGAAAGTGAGATACGGGCTGGTGTTGATAACCTTTGATTCGAATGGAATGGACATGGATTCAAGTTGAAATATTGGTTTATTTTTGAAATCAAAGATACCGCGCTAAATGGTTGAACGAACAAGCCTTGTATGTTCCATCGTCTGATTTGATTACATGTGTTATTGACGAGTAGTCATAAGCGCCTTACACACGGATCCCTGCAGGGCCGTGTTTCGAAATCATCGCAAGAAAGACTTACACGTCCTATATCTCGGTTCTGGCGGAACAGCCCGTCGGTTGTGCTCAAATGAATTCATTGCATTGCATTGACGGGTCCAAATACTCGTACCCCGAAATGGGGCACTTCGTCATCATAGAAATTGGCGTGTTTATAAGTTACTTAGAGAAGAAGGATGACCAGAAGGCCATGCGCAAGTTGTATCAGATGAAGGGCGGTGCACATACCATGAACTAGGCGTGTACAAATTATTAGAATGTGGAGTTCTCAACTTATCAAGAGTTCAGTTGGTTCAGTCCTCACAATCGATCGTAAACCTAGCATCGATAATAAGAAAAGGAGGCCACCACGAATATTACTAATAACGAGACCCGTGAATTATGCTTGAGAAGTCACATTGATGCAGTTGGTGCTACCAAATTTCAGGACTGAGCTCTAAACCAGCGACGTCGGCCTTCGACTTTTCTTCGATTCTCAATCGCGTAAACTCGGCGACTTTTCTTCCTTCTTCTGTTCCATTAAACTTTGCGACCTTTATTCGATTTGTTTAAGCTCAAAATACAGTGTGTATATGGCGCTGGAGCAGGTTAGGTTACACTTCTGTGCTGTTCTGAAGAGCTTAAGGCTATCCGCTCGAGCTATTGATCATGACGGTGCGCCATTATGAGTTTTCGTTATGTAAGGTGGTGAATCTGCTACCAGGATCTAAGGTAGGTTGGAGGGGTGGTGGCGTTGGAGGGGTAAGAGGCGTTCATAGCTGAGTATAGACTGAGTTTCATTACCGAATCAAGCTAAGATTGAGGAGATGTGGGGATGGTGAAGGTTTGGGGTGACGCGGCGTCTTACAAAAACCGGCAACCTCCATGAAGGTATGTATACCGGATTGACAATGAGGTAGTAATAATTCATTTGAATTTATTACTTGGGTTCGTTTCATTCTTCGTGGCGGGGAACGTGACTGGTGTGGCAGAGAAATATGACGCTAGGTACAAGGTGAGTTACCTTGATCATTGGAAGCTGGTGGGCGATGATTTGGTTTAGGTTCAGTACGTGGAAAGTAGGCTATCGAAGTGGATAGGCTTTATAGGGTTGATTGGTGTTGGTGCAGGTGATGGGGCGGGGAAGTGGTTTGTGCTGTAAATTCGTAATGACAGCGAGAGATATCAATGTCAGGTAGCCGCTGAATGCCCATTATTGAATTTTGATGGATAGACATGTGGTGAGAGGAGATGTGCCAAAATATATGTCCAAGTGGCTGGTAGTATGTATTTGTGTGGCATGGCAGCTTTGACCGCGACGAACAGCAGAAAGAACGAATAAAGGAAGCCAACGCAAGGTTAGGTGAGGACATGATACATAAAACTTTGTTCGACTGGTACGAGAGGGGCATATCGCTTTATAGTATGCGGGTAAATGGACTTTTCTGACGCTTTACAACAAAAGGAGAGGCTACCATCGAGTAAAAAATCATCGGCTTCGTCGTATGCCAGCGTCGGCTAACCTGAGGAAAGCAGGGGTACGTTACAGACCGAAACCTGTCGATGAAACTTCAAGTCAGCTTTGCTTATGATGGTGTAGAAGTGAAGATTGGATCCAAGCTCTTCCCTGTACAACGCCATACGCCAGCTGTCAAAGATGAATAATGCAGAACCAGATCTCTCGATACTACAGGCGACACGAGATCTTGTGGCGCCAAAAAGGAGGAAAGCGAAGCAAAGATTTTCAAGATGCGATTACTGGGACAAATGACACTCAGAGGAAGTCAATCATGGGTATGCGTGCGTTAAGGGTACAAAAAATAACTGAGATTCGGACAAAAGCGAAAAGAGAAGGGAAGTATGAAGAAGTTCGAAGCGACTGAGCGGTCCGAACGTGGTCATCGGGGCTGGAAATAAATTGTAAATACATAACGGAAACGCACGGATTGGGGAAGAATTATGGCGTTTGATGGGGTAATGGATCTGTGTCATTGTCATCGAGGCATTTGGAGTAGTCTGAATTGCGGTTAGCGTTATATTAATGAGATTCTATCACCACGACTGATGAAGAGATATATCTATTATACCAAGATTATGTGTGTCCCTGTAGAGACCTAGGTAGAACCAGCTACTCTACTAGCGGCGGGAATACCAGAATTGTATTAGACACTCCCTACCGAGATCCCGGCCAACAGGGGAACGGAAAGGAGGAAGGCGCACGTGATTTGATTGCTGATCTTTAGTCCTAATAAGGCAATCGGACTGATTTTTTTGGGAAGTCGTCTCTCTCTCTCGTTCTTTCCTCTCTTCTCTCTTCACTCAGCTGGTAACAAAGTGCGACAAAGGACATTTCACAAAAAAAAATAATGATTTGTCAGCTTATGACTTCCGGGGAGTATATATATCGGACAGGCCATGTTAGAATTGGACACCCCTCCTTCTTTCCTCCCTCTTCCATCTCCCCTCTTCCGTCTCGCGGGTATCCTTCATCGACGTTCTTCATCACTACCGTCACGTCTATCTCGATATCTCTAATAAGACTCTATTAGTCTCTAACAATGTCGCTCTCTGTTCACTTGTCGTCTTCGACTTATAATCTTTATATCGTCATGGCCGCTATTCTCTTCACCTATTGCCTCGTCAGGGTCATTTATAATCTTTTCCTGTCCCCGCTCAGCGCCATCCCCGGTCCTTGGTACTACGCGATCTCAGACTGCGCGCTATTAACACACGTAATTCGTCTACGCCAATGCAAGAGGATCCAGGAGTTATTTGATAAGTATGGTCCTGTCGTCCGCGTTGGTCCCAACAAAGTGGTTTTCTGTGATATCTCGCTCCAACGCAATGTATACTCCGTCCACAAATTCGATAAGAGCACCTTCTACAAGAGCCTCTTAACGTATGAATCTCCTTCTCTAATCCAGACCTTGCTCCATAATCTAACTTTTAACCCTCTCCTAGCAACAACAATGATCACGCGTGAGTAAATTAGTCAAATATATGCGCATATATGCACCTAATTTCCCATTTCTGACTCATTTTTCGGCCTTTTAGCATGACCACTCTCGATCATGCTAATCACTCCATTCGTCGCAAGGCATATGCGCCTCATTATTCACAAAATAACGTCATTCAACTCCAATCTGAAATGCAAGACTATACCTTTCAACTTATTAATGTCGGCATTCTATCATCTCGCCTATCTATTCCCATTCTGAAATCTTAATTCTCTCTTTTACAGACCCTTGAGAGCATATCTGGAAAGACGTCGCTGGAATGCCTCGCTCTTTTCCGTCATCTAATGGTCGATGTTGTTGTTTCGTCTTCGTTTGGTTATCGCCTCGGAGCAGTTGGTCGATGGGCCATGGACGTAGAGGACCCCCTGTCCACGGCGATAAATGACTTCCCAAAGCGTGGCATTCTTGTAAGACGGAAATCCCCAGTCTGATAGCTTGTTAATGCTTACGGGGTTTTCCGTGTTCGTCTCGCAGCGAAGTGTTGTTCCTACCTGGGCCTGGAACATGGTTTGTCGCATTCCCAACAACCGCTGGAGGCAGCTGTGCGATTCGGATAAAATTCTCGCTGAGGTAAATTCCAACTCCTCTTTTTGCTTTTAAATTGGAACTCACGGCAGAGTCTACTTGCTTTGCTCTCTTATTTCACAGTTCGTGAGCAGCCGCGTTTATGAAATGCGCGGTCAGATGAACGCTGGTAAAATTGGCGAGTCTGAGAAGCAATCGATGCTTCAGCGACTCCTCCAATACCGATACTCACCCAGCCAACCAATGCCTGACCATGACATAATCTCGGAGTGCATTGGCCACATGTAAGTCTTCTCCCCTTTGCCTCGATCTCGGCCGCTGATTCGAACGGCTAGGATGGCTGGTACGGATACGACTTCGACGACGATTACCTACCTATTCTGGGAGTTGAGCCGTCGGCCGGACATCATGAAGAAGCTCCAAGCGGAACTGGACGAGGCCGTTCCCGATGCAAAGATTCTTCCGGATCTTAGCGTGTTGCATGAATTGCCCTTTTTGAGTGCATTCCTGAAAGAAGGTGAGGTCGATACTTGCTGAGTTCAGATTGGTTGTTCTAAGCGTGCTTGTGTGCTAGGTCTTCGATTGTATACCGCTGTTCCCAGTCTTCTCGAACGCGTTGTCCCCACCTCTTCACCCAAGAACGCCCCCTCTGACGAATTCTTCGATCTTATGGGTTATGCTTTGCCTCCAGGCACCATTCTGGGCACCCAGGCCTGGTCGATGCACAGAGATGCGACGGTCTTCCCCTCTCCTAATGTCTTCTCTCCTGAACGCTGGATTGAAAGCTCCACCGTGACTGCGGAGCACCTTGCCACCATGTCTGCCCATATGATGCCCTTTGGTACTGGTACCAAGGTCTGCGGAGGTCAGACGTTGGCGCATATGATGCTTCGAATCGCAGTCGCTGCGTTTGTGCGCAACTTTGATATTTCTTCTCCACCCGAGACCACAGATGCGAGTATGGACATCATGGATAGCTTCGTAAGTATTCATTCCTTATAAAACATCTTATACTTACGGTCTTGATAGGTGATCTTCCCTTCCGCTATGGAATGCAAACTCATCTTCACTCCTCGACAACACTAAACCACGCGTTACCCCTTTCCTTAATATCTCCCGGCGTTACCCCCTTCTCCCCCTTATGTTTTTATTTATCATGATTGTGTATTTGATTTCATAGCTGTCATCGTTGCACCTGTTATCTTTTGTTCTCGTCTTGTTTTTCTCCCTGTTTGTGTGTTTTGTTTGACTCGTTATATCCCATTCTTGTTTGTCTGATTTTGATTTCTCTTTCTGACATTAATTCCCTACGCTATACCCATAACGAAGAAGGTGCGCCTTGGTTGGATTGCCGCACCCCTTCACTCATTGTCATTAGCTGAGGCAGCTAGTGGTTGATTATTATTATGTCGTCGCCTAGCCATTCTATTCCCACCTTCCTTTACCGTACTCTTAATCGTAATCTGTAGATACTCTTTCCTCTCTCATTTTGTCTTTATAATTATGTCGTATGTTTGTAGCCCCTAGTCGTATTGTCCCTCCTTGGAGAAACATGTAATTCCTTCCAGCCTTCCGTGGCTGGAATCTGGAGGCTATACCTTAAAAAGGAAGAAATTCCCATTTTTGGTTGTTGTGATTCGAATGACCGTTTCTCAGAACTGAGGTCGAATATTCAACATTATTAAGCATTGGGATCCATTGGGACTCCATTAGCCGAGGCGTCCCTGAATTTTGTAGCCATCATGCATGATTTTTTTTATGGCTGGGATAAACGTTTGAGGCTCAATGTCTCGTGTTCCTCGAGCTCCATAGATTTTCTCCACTGGTCTCAAAGCCTTTTGACAAACGAATTGGATATTATGTCGAAGTTAAATCTCATTGACTATACTTTCTATCAGAATGTCAAGTAACTTTGTATATCGTTCGGTGTGGCCCACCGACCTCTTCGCTGCTCGTGCTCTCATCACCAAAGTTTTCCTACGCAAAGAACCGTTAACAAGCCATGTTAGGCTCACCGAAGGTGGCTTCCACTCCATATACGATCAGTTACTCGGAAGTCTAGATTATAAAACCTCCATCGTCGCTCTTCCCAAGCAAGCCACTCCCGTGAACAGCATCGATCACGACATTCTTGCCTGTCTCGTTACAGCTCCTCTCGATGCACCCATTGACGAATCCAAGATTGACAGAACTGCTATTCCACTCCTCGGCCTCGTCAACGATCTAGACGTGTGGTTTAAAGAGAATGTTTTACAACCACGCTCGATTCCCGAGAGTCGTGTTTTGCATGTTGCGATGGGCGCGACGCGGGATGATTATCATGGGAAGGGGCTGTTGGGCGAGTTGATGAGCCAGTGGTTGAAAGAGGCGAATGATGGGAGGTGGGATATGGCTGTTGCTGAGTGCACGTCGCCTATTAGTCGGCATTTGTTGAAGAATAGGCTGGGGTGGACGGAGGGGAAGGTTTTAAAGTTTGATACGTTCGAGGTGAATGGGGAGAGGCCTTTTAAAGGATTGGAAGGGGAGGCTGCGTTGGTGTACAAGGAATTGCCTGGTTGAAGGGTGTGTTGAGATGTTCGTTTGTAATATGAATAGATTCGAGATGATTATTATGCAGCTTTTATATAAATTGGAGGTGATTGGATGCGACTTTGAGCTTCGAACTTTTGTTCTGATGATTCAAATTGTCTTTCGAAACGCTGCAAGTATCCGCACGTGACACAACGCGATGCACTGCTAGAACGCTAGGGGTTTGGACGCGTTGTCGTGGCCCTTTATTTTCATTTCTTCACTCCATTGCGCTACGGCGCAGCACTTTATTGTGTCAAATTCCAAGACTTGGAAGTCTGGGCCGAAATCCCCGGCTGCTCATTGCCTCTCATTGCCACATCGGCGCCAGGGCCACCTGTCAGTTGACGAGGCTCTTGGAGCGATGCCAGTGTCTGAAGACCTAAATCCAGTGTGCAGGGTTTTTCAACCATCAAAAATCTTGGGTGCACCATCTCCTCTGATACCCTTCTCAAAATGTGTATTCTAGGCACCTACATTTGATCTCGTTGATTGCAGCGATTGTCATGCAGCGCGCTGACTGTTTCATGTACGTACATCACGATATTTTGCCATCATTCAGCATCGGCTGCGCATAGAAGGTGAAATCAAGAAAAAATATGGGGCAGAGAGGCAGTGCTAACTGGATTGATAGAAGTGTGATTGAAAGATAAGATGCGAGCGTCAGGGTCCAATGCCCGCCCAAACGGGGAAGCGTAATGATTTCCCTGAGGTTTTGGGCTTTACATGCGGCTTGTCTTTACGTCTTTCTCTTTCGCGTTTCAGATTTTTGAGTGACGCTAGCTCCAACGATTTTATATAAGAATTCTTGGGGAGCCTTGCTGGTGGCGCGACGGGCCCTCTTCCCTTTCCCTTGACTTAAGCTTTCTGCGACAGTGGTCTCTACGATTTCTTCAATTACGGTTGTGGCTGCGGAGTGCCATGCCAGTGTCCCCAGAGTTTCTACCCCTCTACCAGAGTCAAACGGCGGCTTATCTTATAGGTCAGTATCACGTCTGCCTTTTTTGTTAACAAGTTTTAACCTCAGAACGACTTCTCTCCAGTATCTGGTTTTGTCGTCTTTGCTTACGATTTGATTGCGACGCTACCCGACGAGATTGAACACATATGGAGGTGCGCATTCTAATCCTCTTCCGCATGGGCGCTGGTCAGCTAATAAGAGAGCTTTGATGAAAAGGGCAAAATGGTCAATACCAAAAGCATTGTACTTGGTGGTCAGATATTGGTGTCTTGTCATCATGGTGTGAGTGCTGTCTATCACCGAGGTTGCCTTACCTCTCTAACACGACCTCTTGCTAGCATCTATGTCGGGGGTATGTCGGCAGTGTCAATGAAAGGAGTCAAACTGCATGTGCTTATCATCGTTTCTCGCAGTTTTTACGCGCTTTCAAACTTCCATACCTGTAAGTCGATTTTCTTCTATTCTTTTTCGTTCCGGTACTGACATGTGGGTTTAGTTGTGAGGATAAACTCTTTCAAACATATCCGCACTACGTCCAATTGACTTGTTTAATAGGTGCAAGTCGTTGGCTTGGGTATATATTGCGTATGTTCTGCCCATTTCTTCATCTTTATTATATCTAATTGGTTTATTTAACGGCACTTGCGTCCAATAGGACTGGAACCAACTTTCTATCACCATTGGTTAACATCATCCTCTCGCTACGCTTATACGCACTTTATCAGAGAAGCAGAACCGGTACGTACCCATCTATATCTGAGGATTCTAGTACTGACACCTAAAATCCTTCAGTTCTTTACTTTCTCTCCGCGATCTGCATAAGTATGTGCTCAATCCACCTTATATGATACCATTTCTGAAATAACATAATACCCGCTACGCAGGTGAAATAATTGTGAGTTCTTCTTTGACAGATTAGACTTATGCTATGCTCAATACCACGCCACGCTACAGCTTCAAGTTGTTATGAGCTACGATACGGCACGGGAGGCCACGAGCAGGATGTTTCTCGCCCATTCCAGTTATCCTCTTCTGGGCTGTCTTTCGTCAATAAAAAAGCCGGAAATCACTTTGATACAGTGGTGAGCAGCACGGCTTATTTTATATTGCGCATATTGTATTTATCATTGAATGTTTCTCTTGATGCACGTCTAGGATTCCACTATTTTTAGTCGCAGGTTGGTTTTCCCCATGCCACAGCTCCTAGGCCTCCCGATTCTGAATAATACCCGTTTTCCATATAGCCATTTTCTTGGGCATGACACTCCACAGACTGGTAAAAATTGCAGAAATGCAAAAAGGGACTGGTATTAGCATCAAATCGTCGCCGCTGTATCGGGCGTTCGTAACAGGAGGAGCTGTGTTCTTCTTAATGTAAGTCTCATTTCCCGATATCCTTGTCGTATCTGGGCTGACTATGTGCCCTTGATAGAGTAACAAGTACGCTGCTTTGCTTCACTATATGCATTCCTGAAAGCTCATGTCTTCTTATGCGTAGTTGTCTTTCCGATCGGCGCATTCATTTGCATCGCAGTTAAAAACCCTCTCAACGTTTCTTATCAACCGTAAGCCTTCTCTTTTCATCCGTTGAGAATTTCTTTATTTAATGTATCTCCAATAGGTGGCTCAATGCAGCGTTATCAATCTGTGTATGTGCTCTTCCTCTCCTTGCGGACGCCAAGTTCACATACTGATGCCATGCACAGGGATCGCGATTAATTCTAACTCTTCGAAAAGCGGAGACAAGCGATGTCGTGGATGACAATGTTTTGGGGATGAATACATGGAATGCGAGAACGATCAACGAGCCCATCACATTTGCGTAACGATGTCCTCTCTCGTCTGGTGAAGTCATTTGCTAGACACAACTGGCCAATGGACATCCTCAATTACCGGATTGCCCTCTACCATTCGTCCTCCTCCTGCTGGAAGAAATCCGACCTTCGTGCTCCTCAGCCACCCGCTCAATGCTATGGACCCGTATTTAAATTTATGCCGATCCTCATCATCGCAGTGACAGTCTATTATTAGATAGACGTGCATCTGCCTTCCTCCACGATTCGATCATGATCGAATGATTCGCGCCCATTGATGGTGTCTTCTGGTATGATCACCTAGAAGCTTTCTAGGGTTTTTTCCCGAGTCAAGACGCAAGAGTCGAAAGGATTCATGGGACTCAGATGGAGAGGCTTGTAGTCATCACAGGTAACTACCATGGTTGTTATTCATGTAGCGATTGTTTTCTCTTTTGGCAATGCATATATTACCGTTGGCGAGAGGTTTCGGTTCTGTTTCAATGGCTTGAGGTGCATCAGAACGACGAGTCCAGGGACGGAGAAAAAACAAGGACAAAATTCAAAGGCTTGAGCAGATATGTGGCTGTGCGCATTGATTCAAAACGACCAGCAACATTCACCTTGTCTAGAGCCTCCGCCATTCATCGGAAACGTGGTCGTACAGACATAGTTACTCAGGTGGCAGTCATTGCCTCCAATTTCATTTCGTTTCATATGTAGAGCATATCATTATGATGTGTGGCTCTCGCGCACATTTGCTTGTCAAGTAAGGAAGGTCGGCTCGCCAGCTGAGGCGTTCACCTTGACATTTTCATTTTACTAGTGCACCGCTGGTCACGAAAGGTGGGTCATCCGACCGTCATCGGGTCAGACGAGTCTCACTATTACACTCTACTACATCCCTGCTTCAATTTAAAAACTTATAAGTATAGCATTTTCTTCCCATCGAGCGCGTACCCTTGGGCGCTGCTCTTGGCATTCTCCACTTCTATGCATCGTTATGATGTCGCTTGCCAGCATCCACCGGTAAATGCGATTCGCCTACGTTGATCTCTATTATTTACTTAAACATTCACTTCTTATTCCACCATCAAAGTGTCTCTTTCCTTCAACTTCGGTTTTGGTGTCAAGTAGAGCTGTGCCTTCTTCCAGACTTCAGCGTTATCACTGGCACAATAGTCTGAGACTCTGAAGATTGAGCATATCTTGTGCTACTGTGTCTTCTACGGAACCTAACACCGATGTCCACCATTGATTGGTTGCCCCTTCAACAAAGCCAATCTGCATCATATATCATTGGTACGTATGTCATTCAGTTGAAAAAAAAACTTGGGAATCCATGATGCTAAGCCCTTCCGGTCTTATTTTTGGAACAGTTTCGTCCTTGGTGGTTTTTGTGTATGATTTGTTGTACACATTGCCGGATGAAGTCGAGTATATATGGAGGTATGCCCTTCCTTCCAACTTCCGTATAGCTGGAGTTTAGGTCTCAAGCTAACTCTAAACCTTCAGAGCTAGGTGGTCAGTCCCGAAGGTCTTGTATCTCGTGGTGAGATATTGGGGAATTTTGATTGTGGGGTACGTGTCAAATGGTCGATCACTCAATGGCAATCCATGCTCATAAATGCTCTGTAGCACCTATGTTTTCGGTAAGGGTAAAATCTCGCCGAAAGTGCCCGAAAGTGATTCACCACTCATCCGATCTCTTCTAGTCTTCACGCGTGTGATGACTTCACTCGAGGTATGAAAAGCTCACCCAATTTATCAGCCATCCTCAAATTACTTATCCCGCGGGTTTTTATGATAGGTGTCAGTACTATGATATGCGTGGAATCATAAAGGATTGGGCTTCTAACTTTCTAACAGGTGCAGGCGTGCTGCTTGGTTGTACATTAGGTTCGTAGCTCAAGGTGTACATCATTTACTCTTCGGCTCACGTTGCCAAATTACAGCGGTAGCAACATCATTTCTCCACTCGTTAACATCGTCCTTGGACTGAGATTATATGCCCTTTATGGACGAAGCAAGAAGGGTATGTATTTCAAAACCAACCCATTATCAATGCTGGGAACTGACAAGAAACTTCCAGTTTTGTGGTTCGTTTCCGTGGTTTGTTTTTGTGCGTCGATCCATCTTTCCAAACCCTTTCAAGGAGTGTAGCTTTTAACATATAGAATAATATTCTTCAGGTGAAATTGTGGTGAGTAATTAAGCTGCAACCTGAGGAGAGTCGACACCAAAGGACTGAACCTTCCGCGGTATTGATAGATTCAGGTCGTCATGTCATGGGACCAAGGAAGACGTGCTACCCGAAATATGTTCATCACTGTCCCAAGTTACCCTCTATATGGATGTCTGGCCTACGTTGAAGGAAGAGAAATAACTCTCATTTCATGGTGAGTCCTGATGGATCTTTATCTTTACATGTACATAACGACGTTATTAAAATTCATTACCAGGGTCACTTTATTTGTCGTCGCTGGTGAGGACTCTTTGGATGACGAATTCGACGAGAACACGGTTGATCTTACCCTACTTTACAGGAGTATTCTTTGGTATGACTATTTATAAACTTCGTCAATCTGCAAAAAAAGACACAATCGCGAATTCGCCCATCCAATATTCTCCGCTTTATCGGGCATTCGTTCGAGGAGGCGCTATTTTCTTTCTTTCGTACGTGCCAATCTAGTTTGACCATGATCTTTGACTCTTACAATCACCGTGTTCTATGAAAAAATAGAGTCGTAGGTACGTCTTCACAAAGGATCATTGGTTGACCCAAAGCAATTAACGTTCGCAACCCTCAGTCGTATTTCCAGTCAGCGCTGCTATTTGTATTAGAATTACAAGCCCCTTCACTGTTTCCTATCAGCCGTGCGTCATTTAATTCAAGTTGTTGCTTCTACCCGCTTATAATACTATCCCTTCTCTAGGTGGCTCAACTTGGCACTGTCGCTAGCAGTGAGTGCAATCCTCATTGACACGATTCATCCCAGGCGGCTGATTCAAATGACCGTTTTACATAGGGAACCAGGCTCATCCTCACTCTCAGACGCGCAGATGCCGCTGACCGCAAAACGGGGGAACAGACTGTTTTAGGGATGGAGACTTGGTCAGCACAGCCAAGTTGTGTCGAAGAGGAGCCTATCACATTCAGATGAACACCTCCATTGGCTCTTTCGTCCCTCGCGAACGATATTTCATCTCTCCAAGAACCCGAACACATCTAGCTCTCCACGTGTTGGACTTTTGAGCCGAATCCAATGCTGTAACAGGTTGTAACATGAAGCAGTCGTTCATGAATAATAACCCGACCTTATTTGTAGAATTCTTCGTGATTGGATTTCCCACCCAGACCCATGATCTATGGAAAAATAACTTCGAATAAAAGTAATCCAACCTTCGTAAATACATGATCGAACATTCCATAACGCAAATCATCGTGCTTCGAGGCCCATCGAAAGAGTGCTCAAGGGACTAATCCCAGGCCCCGCGAGGCAAGTAGGCAACAGGCTTCTTCTCGGCGTCCAGCATCTCACCAACGCCAATATAGTAGGCGATAAACGCAACGGCGATGCCGACTCCACCTCCGGCATTTGTGACCCTGATAGTAAAAAGAATGTTAGTGATATTGAGTGCAAATGGCTAATTAAACAGCATACTTTGGGTTTCCGGTAAAGCTTCCGGCTGCTAGAAGGGCGAATGCCAGCGAAAGCGTCGATAACAAAACGACAAATGACAGATTCTTGCGAAGGACGACGATACTGTGTAAAAGGAGTGCAACGTTAACCGCACATTTTACGTCTTAAATAATCGAAGGAAACATACGTGAAGAGCACGGTCACCATCATCCATGTTATGAGGAAAATACCAACAGCATTGTTGAATTCCTGGGGGTCTGTGTATGCAGCGGTGATTCCGGAGGCAGGGATGAGAATGGTAGCATAGGACATCCAGAAACAACCATAAGATGAGAAGGCTAAGGAGGTGGAGATGAGATGAGATTATCGCAGGAAAAGAATAGACAATTTGCTGCGCACCCGTAGCACCGAATACATTTCCTCTGGGGAACTCCCACATACCGGCCATAAATTGTAGAAGGCCGCCTGTGAAAAGAGCCATGCCTACAACGACATTGGGAACATGAATGCCTCGAGCGTTTACATTATAGATAGATAACATGAATGTCGTTGACGCAAACGAGAAAATTCCACTAGCAACGTGTGTAGCGCAAGTCAGCCACCTGTGCCTAGCCGATGTGGAAATGACCTACGCAGGACCGGCATTAGCAATTCTCGAAGGACGAGGTGCATGCTCTCTCCAGCCCTCTTCAACGTCGTGTTTATCGGTGGACATTCTGCTCTGCTGGGTCGTAAACTGTGAGAGATGAATCGCGAGGGAAGGAGCAATTAGCTTCTTTCAAGGAGCAGTCGAAGAATTTAAGCAAATCTCACCTCTGATTCGTCCCATGGGTTCCATTCAGATACAACTGCTGACTATTTAGATCGAAATTTGTTGTTGGGTAAGAATAGATTGAAAAATAGACGGTCAGTTATCATCCATAGATAGACTGATAATGTAAACCTTGAGAAACCTGAGCTAGTTATGGATAAGAAAACAGACGTAGAGCAAATTCCTAAAATAGCCGAGGGAATACTTGGGATGCGTTTCAATGTATAGGCGACAGCGGAACGCGCCTGTCCTGAAGCGTGCCTGTCAGACGAATACCGAAGCTGAGTGCATTTTGGGGTTGAACGTCATCCATGATTTGCCCAGAACCTGTAGTTTGTGATTGGCTCTTTAAGATTTAATTGAAAAAAAAATAGCATCCAACGTCGATGTTCCCGGGGCTCATTAGCGAAACCAAATCAGCCTACCCTCCAGCACTGAGAACGCAGCTAATTTCAATAGACACATGATCCGCCACCTTCTCACTCCACTGGTACCTTACCTGCAATCGTTGAGAACATCTTGTGAACATCGGGTCTATCTGTAGAACCTGCATGAGAAGCAATGCCCGGCATCTGACTGTAAGTAGACACTTTCATAGTAAGCACATAATACAACACAATAATAGCGAAGAATATATATAACCGGATATCTTTTACCCTTCCATCCCAAGTTCCACAAGGTCTGGATTATGAAAAGCATTTTTCAAAATCTCCCTCGCCGTTGTTTCGGGCGTAGGACTGACTCTCCACAAATGCGTCCAGCTGACACAAGCCATGGGCATCGCCTCCACAAAACTCCAGTGGCTGAACGGCATCATTCACCAGGACTCTCACAAACGGCTGCGCCTTGGCTCTCCTCTTTCCCTTCGCCTTACACGAAAGACGCTCAGTGACCATCCGAGCACTGAACGGGGTGAGGTGGCTCGTTATCCAATCTCTGCCAGGGGTTGTGCTGGGGTTGGTGGGGTCCAATGGTACGGATTGCTTGAACAACCCCATGGCCGTGTAGATGGCGATCATTTGGTTATCATGTGAGAAATCGGCATAAATGGTGCGATCCAGTGGGAAGGTGATTGGGGACGAATCAAGAGTCCGGTTGGTTTGTGTTGCATCTTGAACAGGTTTACCGGTAAGCCTAGCCAGCAGCTCGTTGATGTATCCAACTCCCTGGACAGCACCCAGTGCTTGCCCGTACCTGGATAGCAGGTCAGATATGATACCTTAGGCGGGTTAAGTTGTAAGGAATACGCACCCAGTTCCATAAAACTTGTCAAGATCGCCAAAGTATTCGAATCCAGCGAATTCCTCGGGCGTGAACAAATTGCAAAATGGACTCAGAGTCTCGTGGACGACGGTTTCAAAGGCACACAAGGGTATAAGATTGGATATATCCGCGGCAACGATATTCGCTCCAATAGCTTTGGAGTTCAAACGTGCAGCCACAGGTGCGCCATAAATCGACGTCCAGGTCCCGGTTTGGGGATCAGAGGATCCGGCGTTTGGACACATGTTATCGTCCAACGTGTCATTCAACTATAAATTAATTATGTGCGTCAGAATGTCGTCGATGACAGAACAAAGACACGAGATCATACACTTTCGTTCAAGATGACAGACAAGGAAGGATTGAAAACATTGTTGCTAGCAAATGAGAAACCTGCAAAAATAATGCGCGTCAACACATTGGTAGTAAAACTTGAGCAATGGCAAAAACGCACCAGTGGTCCAATTCGTAGCAGAGTCCACCACACGGGGACCACTTGATGCCCGGACAAACGGTAGAGACTCCTTCGAGACTAATTTGGTATATCGTCGAAAAGTCTCTTGCCCAGCCACATTTGACCTTTTATTTATATAGAAGATTGAGATAAGATCAAACCATGATAGTAAGTACACTCACTGGAATGCACCGAACGGCACCAAGTTGTCCTTTCCGAGTGAATAGGTATAATTTGTCAGGAAGTCAAAAGCAGGATCCGTGTACTGTGTCGCAGATTTCAGTTTTTGGACTGCATTCAAAATTCTGGTAGTTGCACCCGATGTCGGGAAGCGAGCTCCATGTCGTTGGATCTAGACAGGTATTGAGTATACAAGAAGGCTTTGACGTAGGTTGGATACATACAATGTTCACCTAAACTCAAGAGTGTTAGCTTCTTCAAGATAAGAGATCGAAGGAGTTGGACGCACTTGATCAACTACACACCCCTTTGGAGGAGCCACATATGAATCTACTGCGAAATAGGGTGTATAAGGCCCCCAAGAGTGTTGTATTGACGCAGGAGCAAAGTTGGTTTCTCTTGGAGGAGCAGGACCAGCTGGTTGCGGATCCAAGGCAAAGCCTCCCAATGCAAAGATCGACGGCGCAGCAAGGATGGATAGCAGCATGGTGATTCCTGCACAGAGGATTACTAGCAGAAGAAAAGAAGAACACCGATGGGCCTTCGGACGAGAAATGTTGGAAGGAAGAATCGTCCCATAATATAGCCGCGAGTGGTCTTGCCTGACATAAACAGAACCCTCGTAATCCTTGCTGAAGGGGCTCAAGAACCAATGGTTCACGCGAACGTCTGTCGTCGCTTGAGGTTCTTGATTTCTAGGATCGTGGTGGTATTGGGGAGGCGCTCCGTGATCCTTGACAACAAGTGAATACATGTGAGGTTGGGGTGTCAGGATGAGAGGAAGCGACTCTATTTTGGGACGCGATGAGACCATCCGTGCGGTATTAGCCTGGCTTTAAAAGATTTCGGGCGTCGCAACTTCGGATGTGATCGTTTTGGTCGCAATAGCGGGACGGCTTGAATGCTTGAAGTTTGTAGCACCCTCAAGCATGAATGGGATTTTAAGGCGATCTTAACTCCTGGTGGATACATGTATGGAGAGACAGAGGACCGGAAATGGTGTTGTGGGCTGCTGAGAAGAGTGCAGTCCCCTTGAGCACGTTGATTGATGCCTGCATTCCTCAGAGCGGCAGTGTTTGCGCAGGAGTTGATTACTTAGGCGAGCCAAGAGAATAGCCCACGTGCATGTCGCCCAGTTCTTGCCCAAATGTTTTCCATGAAAAATGGAGCCCTGGTGTTTCTTGAATATGGTGCCAAGTGAGTACCTATTATAGGTATCCATTAATAAAACAAAACTGTTCGAAACACGTATGAGTATAACTCGAAAATTTTGTGTTTTGCAAAAAGTTCTGGAAGACACTGGCAAAAATAAAAATGCATACCTTTTCATTCCCCGCCAAATGGAGCTCGCTGCTCAGCTTAGACGGATATTAAGTACCTCCAGACAAGCGTCCGCGAGGCTGCGAAAGAGTTCACCTCAATTCAATTTTTATCCCATGTTTTGGCAGCGCTTCATGCAAGCTTTCACTTTGATCGTAAGCATCGCTCAGTAATGCTGAAATTATTAGACACTTTTTGTGAGATCCCAGAACAATTTTTGTGAGACCAAGCGGATACAAAGAGTCAACATTAAAGCTTAGGAAGTGGTTCAAATTCAAGATAAGATGGTGTGCATTTCTTCTGTCAAAGTCGAGGGTTTGGTCATGTCGTGCGAAACTGTGAGCTAATCCACGGCAGCCGCGTTCGGCAACGGATAGCTCACTTGAACTTGGACTACCAGCATTGGCCCAGGGTTTCGAGGTTTCGAGCTTGAGGATTGGATTGCTTTGGCCGCCAGAGCAAACACTCGGTATTATTGTGCGCATCTATGCTCTGTCGTGATTACTAGTGAGCTCGTTACCCAACTTGGACGAGTTTCTGTTCCAGCATTTTCCGTCATTGCAGCAGCACTGCCACTGCCAGCCATCCAGCGCTTATGAATCACCTCGAACCAATGGAAGAAAAACCTGAAGGGTTGTGAATTGGCATCGACATCGACATCGACCTCCCCCCCTCGGTCAATGAGGGTATGGTCCTATGGTCTTAACCCATCATCATCGTTATCTTAGTCGTTGCCATGACTGATTCAGGGCTCCCGGCTGAGCGCTTTTCTTGAATACCGGGGGTTTTGTATGACGAGTGAGTAGGCACTCATTAATTTATCCTACTTACTGCTCACTGTCGCTGATTGATATCTGACTGTCTTTTAATTTTTCCAGTTTTTTCCTTCATGTCAGACCAATGGCGTGGTGGACCCCGTTCACCTCTCTCCTGGACCGTACCTTAGGGTTGGACGTGATTGTGCACCGAGCGGGCATTTGTCCTCGCCGGCGTTCCACTCCACGCTGAACCTGCAGCTGGTCGACAAGTATATAAGTTAACTTGATGACTTCTTCGTATTGCCCGTTGTATAGGTGACCTCACCACCGTAATACCTAGGCAAAATAATATGATCCTCATCCCCACCTTCCTTTCTTTTTTCTCTCTAATCAGGCTCATTTCTCCTATAAATGCCACACCCGACACACTTAGCGAACGCATACCAGCGGGGGGCATACCGCAGAGGTACATCCTTCTTCCACTCTTCAACACGACTGTCATGTTTCAATAACTGATCAACCAATCCAACTCTTTTTATACTTAATATTACCAACCTACCACCACTCCACCCTCGATCCATATCTCCAGAGGTTTCTGTGCCACCCCACACAGCGCGAACGGAAGCGCGATCATGAAAGAGATGCTCGCCGCTGTACGCGCAGAGCGAGAACGCGCGGGGCTGGGACGTCGTCAGCAGGACGGACCAGGCGGGCTGACGCGCACAATTGATGTGCATTTTAATGTAGTGGCGGGGAATATGACGGAAGAGGGGGGTTGGGTTCCGTGAGTCCTAGTCGTCCCTCCAAGTTGGTTTTGTTTTATCCATATTGATTACTATTGTACGTTACAGGGATCGTATGATTCAAGACCAAATGGAACTTCTCAATGACCGTTTTACCCCCACTGGCATTCAATTCCGATATCGAAGTACCACTCGTATTATATCCAACTATTTGGCTCATGAGTTGTTTCTGCCGGAATCAGGCGACAGGTAGGTCTTTGACATATTATGATTATATCCAATATCATTAAAGGTGTACCATGCACACATTCCTTCACAATGGATAGACACCAGATAATGACCAACTATGGCACATTATTCAGGAAGGGAGATATGACAACATTGAACGTCAACACGGTATTGTGAGGCATTCATCACGATTTCCCTTTCCCCATTCCTCTTATCTCTTGTGCCTCATTTCGCTCCTTTCACAGTATGAAACCGAGCACTTTTGATCCTAAGAAACCCCCGGGCCCTAACGTTCCAAACGCGGTGACCTTCGGCTTCGCTTCCCAACCGCCGTTCAACTTCATCGACATTCCAGTCGTTCATGACGGTGCCTACATCCGCTACGACGTCATGCCCGGCGGCCCAATCCCTTACGATCAGGGTTTTACATGAGGTGGGGCATTGGTTAAGTCTAGCACATACATTCGAGGTGGGTATTTTGCTGATTATATTCATTTTATAAAGTTTTCCGCTTTTGAGGTACTCGAAATTTGGCTGACAGTCTTTATTTTTATTTCTATTTATTAGGGTGGTTGTACTGGCGATGGCGATGGAGTTGATGATACACCCGCACAGCTGAACGCCACGATGGGTTGTCCTACTAGTCGGGATAGCTGTCCGGATGAGCCTGGGTTGGATCCTATTCGTGAGTGCGGCGCTTCTTTTATCATAGCTTGTTATCGTCTTTGTTTTCGAGTTCTGTCTGTCTGATTTGATGAATTGTATTTGATGCCTTCAATTCTCAAGACTGACCTTGTTTATTGTTTAATTTAGACAACTACATGGACTACTCTGACGGTGAATGTTTTGAGGAATTTACACCAGGACAGATCCAGAGGATGCATGATGCCATTGAAGCGTTTAGGTCGTAGTAATCGTGGTCACTTAGAATCTATCAGTAGTTGCTCTTTCAGCAGGATGAAGACGAGCTGTCGTAGTTCCAGAACTATGTATAGCCAATTTGAATTGCCGGGCGAAATTTCGAGGTTGTTCATAAATAAGGTGTTTTATAGGTACAATTTTAGCTTCGGGTTTCTGACCTATGGGTGTCGTCACTATTGTAGTAGCAGGCCCGGGGCAATACTCTACCAATAAGACCTATGGACATCGGACAAACCTCCCGCAAGAAATCCTGCAGGTTTTGAGACACGGCCCGTTGACTTTGGTTGTCTTTCAATCCATGCCTGGAGCTTGGTGTTCGACAGAACCTGCCCACTCTACCTTTAGGCTTTGGTGTCTGATGGGTAAGCCTGAGGGACATGTGGCGCCCATTTCCACTCTCAATGACACCTATTCTAGCCATTGCAATATGCTAGTGGGTTCCATATCACAAAACTATGTCTCAAAGCACCGGCTGGCCTTCATGCATTAACACGCACCCACAATGTCTTTCCATAGTTGTATGGCTAATATATTATAAGAATACACCATGATACCGAGTTTCTACGTCATCATTGTGCTATGTACCATTGCCTTCTAAGAGCTTTCGGAGATCCCGCCAACCAATTACCAAAAGTACTTCGTGTTATTGAACCTCCCAATAGTAATCATACCACTGCTCACGCGTACGGATTTGTCAGTTGGTCTAGTATTCTGAGATAATCCCAAAAAGCCTCCCGATTGCTGAAGCTTAACATCAAGGGAGACCCTGACATGTATTCCAGCTCGAATGTTGTGTTGCATTCTGAAACCGCAACACCACGTAGATACAGTGTTCCACGGATATGGGCCGCGGTCATCTGCTGGGGAAATGCCGGCCTCAGAAGCTGCGAGGTTTGCGTTGCGAGCGTTGGTAACCCGGCAGAGCTGGCTACCTATCGAAGATAATGGTGTTGACGCTTTCGAAACCTGAAATGTCCATTGGAGAGTATGTGAAACTTCCGAGGTATCTTTCACTTTTAATACACACCCAGGAAGGACATGGGCATCGTCACTATTGTCCATGATCGTAAACTCTCCTGTTGTCGACCGAGGGTAACACTCTACCAACCCCCTTGAAGGTTGCGATTGTGGATTTCCGTCGCCTGGGAACTGAACTGTTACAACAAAGGTCGTCGAACACAGTTCAGATTTCGGCAGGGATGATAATATATAAAATTTTACATCTGCATGAACTTGGGTTGTGCGTGAGTCCTTTAATTGACTTGGCCTGCACGTTTCTTTTATCATGAGATGACAGCCAGGTTTCCATGCATTGCTGTCGGGATCGGGTCCTGGTAAGGAATACCATGTTGCTGGTTTAGGTCCAGGTAGCGAAGGCATTTTCGGGGTGGGTGTAAGAGCAGTGATAGTGGACGAGTGTTTGCGTTGGTATTCAGCCAGGTATTTTTCTGCAGTGGATTTGGTGTGGAGAAATGTGAAGTTGGGATATTGATTACATCAGCGCATCAGTGAACATCTGGTATTGGCTCACAAGACTCGCGATTCGATGACATAATCACAAAGACATCACATCGCCCTCACATCAAATTGTAAAGGCTCACAAGCTAATGCCAAGGCTCATAACTACATTTTCAGCGTGATGTGAGTCTGTTATCAATGTTATGAGCGCAATGCAAGCATCTTTGTCTAGTTATAATCCGAATAAGTGTATCTCATGTAGCTCACAAGACATCATAACCCTATGTGAAGATAACAGTGTCCTCACGAGAAGAATACGAGCTTCATGGTTTGATCATTCTCCTCTTGTGAGCTCAGCATGAGATTGTGCGTGCAGCTATCTACCACCTTGAAACAGTCCTGACTCCGAGTCCTCATTACTATTGAGGATGAGCCCGGACAAGTGGTATGGATGTACGGCGTACATCTGAGGAGCCGAATGATATGTTTGAATAAGAAACATCTCGCAAGGTCCAAACAATAAAATTTGTTTCAAGCTTTGAAAGAATTTGCTTCCTTCAATTTGCTACTAGTAGTTATCACTTATACTTAATTTTAAATTTACCCATCGCGGCGGAGCGGAGAGTACCGCGTGAGCACTTCAGCAGACGTGTGTGACATTGTGTGACTGTTGATTTGCCTTAGGACGCGAGGCGTGGAAAAACTATCACGTGTACACCGTTGAAAGATAAAGCGTTCGACTTAGAGTCTTGAACTTCAACTTGCAGCTCTTCCTCCAACTTCTCTTTGTCTTTAACACAGGAACTTGACATGCTTCACTGTGCATCAGAGGTAAGTGGATATTCACATCTCTTTGTTCGCTACCATCGACTAACGACGCTCATTGTGACCCAGGTTTTGTGGAGTGTTCTGTCACCATCTGGTATGATGTTAGCTGCAGTCCGTGGCAGTCAAGCGTGACGGTGGTTCCAGGTTTGAGTTGACATGTCAACTGGAAGAGGTAAGTGTCTGGTTAGTGCGTGTTTTGGCCGTCACTCACCGTGGACTATAAATGTTTTCTAGTCCTTTGCTCGTGCAGCACGATCGCGCTGACAGAGAACTGCAATGTATGACAAGTATGTTGCGTTTTTTACTTGCAGCTTGTATTTTCCATGGCTAATGATTCTAGTGTTGATTAGGAAGCCCTTTTACCATGACTCCTCAGGCCTCAACGACCGGGCCTGTTCACTGAACCAGAGACAAGCCCTGAAGGGCATCACTTAAGGCAACTATTCTATCATTATTATTTCATCATATATCGTCCAATTTTTGACTAATCATTACATATACGTTGAGAATCCTATTATTGCTGCTAGATTATTAGTACATTTTGTATCATTATGTAGCTTGAAATATAATTTTGAATTTCCGGATAATTTTTTTGTGATGGTGAAAAGATATTATAATTGATCTTATTTTATTGTAACAGGTGGCAAAGCTCACACAACGTCGCTATGTGAGGAAACATTCATAATATATTGTGAGGTGCTGCGAGGCGGCCACCATATATTGCGAGCTGATACAATCATTGCGAGTTGGTGGCGCACTCATCCGAACAGTTATAGCTATCTGATGCGTGTTGCAATCTGCCATCAATCTCACGCCGCTCACCATCAATCATGTGACATTGTATACCCTCTCAGCCACTCATAATATTCTCCCTAATTTGCTGATGTATGTACGTTGGCGAGCTATCAAATGCACATATCAGAAGCAAGAATGAGTTGAAATTTGATATCAGTCCCAGAGATTTTTAACACGAGAAAAAACGTACTTTATTTGAGACCGTTGAAAACTCGCCGTAAAGTGCACACCATGCAGCAGTGATGGATGCCTCCGGTGCCCAAGTAAGCCAAATATCTGGATCACCCGTTGAAAGAACCGATGTCATCGAATGCACCATTGACTCCAAGGAAGAAGTGAAGGTATTCATAGAAGATTGAGCCTTATAGGCGGACTGTAAGAGGCGCTGCTCATGTTCTAAGCATTCATTGGAAAGAGACAAAATCTGAGCAGTTAATATATTGCACAATGCTGAGATAACGTACCCGTCGATAGTGTTGAAGCTTGTTCGATTTGTGAGCACCAAGGGTCCGACTTGGCATCTCTCGAAAAAACCTAGAATAGAACAAGAGCAATTAGAACCTGTAAACCCGCAGCATGTGTCTCGATAAATTGTGGGATTCTGACCTTTTTAAAACACTCTATTAGTTCATTGCATGTCTTTTGCCCATCATGGGCGCTCATCTGCGCCTGTAGTGCGTCTTGTAGTGCAACACACAGAATTGCGGCTCTGGACGGAGGTGTAATAGTAGGATGGGACCAAATTGGCAACGCTGAGGATATGCGTGATGTCGATGATAGCATGTAGTGGGATGTCGTATATATTTGATCTGTGAGGCGAGTACAGCTTTCTACCAGTTCGTTGAATGGCGCAGAGGATGTGCGTGATTGGTCGTTTCTACTATTTCATGTACATTGACGTTCCAAAAGCCCAGTGGATGATGAACTTGGAAGGTCTTACCCATTCTGACTTGTACCCTGAAGAATGGAACAAAGGCAGCGAAATATGTCTTCAATATTAGCACAGACATCTTGTAGTCTACAAGCCACGGCAGTGAGGCTGCTGGGTACTGACAGTGCTTGGTTGAGACTGGGGGTATTCATGCGTGGATTGTGGCTCGGGTTGATCCAAGTTGTAAGTAGAAATGTTATTTACCTGCACAGATGAATGTGGGTATTTATATACGAATTAAAATCAATATCCGCACAGAGAAGAGGTACTTGGGTTTTGATATTATGCTGTCAATATGGTGTGTGGCGACAGCCATCCGCACAGGTTTGAGAGACCAAAGATGGCAATGTTCACACGCACAATGATTGATGCACAACGAACACCGCTCTGCGCACTCGACGTCTTCGCGACGAGTGCTTAATTCAGCGTCATGATTCATGGAGGCTCTATGTGCATCCTGATCTGTCACTCCAAGTTGTAGAATTTTTTTTTTCATTTTGTCAAATATAGTGGCACAACATGACGATGTGTAGAGCTGGCAGTATAATCATTGCTGTTCATCTAACTTATATTTACATCTATTAATTATGACCGCCTATCACCCCACTCCCCTTTGCATGGAAAGGAAATTCAGCCTCTCCCATCCTGTGACTACCCCTCCCTATCTTTTTCAGGCCATCTGTTTTAAACATCATCCACTTCGTTGGTTCCTTCGCCACAAATATATCAAAATCAAGTTTAACGCGCTCGGTTGCCTTCAATCTAATCCTAAAGCCACAGCACAATCTCCATTCTGGCTCTTTATATCGGGCAAATTTACCACCAGCACCAAAACGTTTCACTCCCTCCGAGTTCCAGCCTGGGTCTTCTTTTTGTGTACCGACTGTCTGTTTTGAAACCTCACTTCTCTGTGAAGGATACACTGGACCGTCCGCTGGCTGCACCTTCGAAATTCTGAAGGACCACCGCAGAATGTCAGGCGTCTCCGGATCCGAGGCATTATGGACCTCCAAAACCAACCCTTTTGGAATTATACACTCCAACTTCATATCGGCACCCTCATAGGCAGAACCATCGCCACCACCATCGGACCTCTTGACAGGGAATGATGCAGACACCTCCCAATGTTTTGCAGAATGCCTTTCAGGAAGCGCATTCGCATTTACGCACCGACATGTTAATGTAAATGTTTTCTCCGAAAGATCGAACTTCATTGGGTTCATTGGGGTTGGTTCAATACCTAACCAAATATTCAGGTCCTCTGTTGATGTTCTCTCGTATGGCTTTCCTGGTCGCTGTGATTTAGTCTGGTAGTCCCAGTCATGGACTGCAGGACGCAGATCACGCTCTTCGATGACGATGTTTAAAATGGATGGTGTTTTTGACTCCAGCTCTGCAAAGTTGAAGTGCTTGGGCTTCGTAGGAGGGAGGGAGGGTGTCGGGAGGTGCGCTTCGAGGATTGTGGGGAGATGCTGGGATGTGAAATCGCTGATTAGCCTGTCAGATTCTGTGGAACTGGGTCCAGTGATTCTGAAGTTGCATAATGGGTATCTATCGGCAAGCTCACAGAGCTGTTGGAGGGTCATCAATATATGGTTGGACATTTATAAGACATACGGAGATCCGAGTCGGAAACAAACCTCGCGAGAAAAATCCACCAACTTTTCGTACACGCTGTACCACTCCATAGCGTCCGTTGCCTTTGGTTGGCTTTCAATCCATGCCTGGGGCTGGGTGTTCAACAGAACCCCTTCGATTAAGCTTGTTATATGCGTCAACCAAGTTGTGAACTCCCTCATGCAGGTTTCTGCGCTGGTAACACTCTTTAGAGTAAGGACAACATCTGGTTAGAATCGATTGTATACTTCAATCAATCGTTGTTCTGAGAGGGAAACTTCAGCGTCGCTCACCAATGTTAGATTCATCCCATTCCTTCACATGCGTGGTGAGCGTCTATGCATGAGTAGACAAACGAGATGGTCAGTGACTCAGCAACGTCATAACATAGCCGAAATTATGTTGACAGACCTTTGACAGCTTCGAGATTGCCTCTTGGAACTCACTAGCCCTCTTCGTTCCATCGGTGGCACTGAGACGCGCTAAGTGACAGTTCTTTAGGGCGGAAGCCAGTCTAATAGCTGTAGTTTTCGGAGAATTTTCCTTCCAAGTGTTGACGACCAGAACCTTGCGCATTGTGTTGGCGCCGTTCTTCATGTAATTTGCGGCCATGAATGCACAATCTGAGAACGCTGTACAGGATCTGATGGTCTCCTCGATCAGGGACTGAACCCCGCTCGTTCTACTACCACGCATTGGTATGTCAGGTTGAAGAATTCATCAACATCTATGATACTCACAGATGAGGTTGTGGACTTATTATATGAGGGTATAGACGTTTAAGGACGAGATCGATAGCAGTGCAGATTTCTTGCGTATCGAATTCTCGCAGTTCAGAGTTGAATGCGGTAGGCGAAGCAATGATACTCTGATGCATAGATGCTTGGAACAATTTGTGGTACCGGTTTTGAATGGGAGACGAAGAAGGCAGTGAGAGGATGAAAGAGCAGCAGGGTCGACCGTGGCGTGTTTTGAGGGTAAACAAACAATAGGGACTTTCAAAGTTGCCGCATCTCCGCAGCGCTGCGAGCTTT
>NHTK01005964.1:0-31758 GCA_002938355.1 Panaeolus cyanescens | reverse complement strand
TAAAAAAATAAATAAAATAGGGTTTTCTAAAATACTTACCACAACCTGAGCTTTTGCTTTGGACGCAGCTTTTGACATATTCGAAGATGGCAGAGGTTGAAAGGACCGTGTCGTTCTAAATTGAAAAATACAAGGTCATGTGACATTATACTAACTCGCTTCCTTATTTGGTAATTAGCACCCTGTTCAGTTACAGGACAACGAAACAACACCTCTGCTTGGTCTTCAACCATGAAATCCTTTGCTGTATTGTTGTCCCTTGTCTTTCTGACAGTAGCTACCCCTTTATCATACAAGGATGCTCAAGTTCATCTTTCAGCTGATGAACCTACATATCCTGGCTACTCCCTTGATCTGAATGCCAAGCGCCTCGTTCAATTTGGTTCGAAAGAGCCGGTCTGGGTCACGGAATACGACAAGGTATTCACTGCCATTTGTTCCTTATGAGACATTTCTGAGTTACAAGTACATATTCAGATTAAAGCTAAGGCAGCAGGAGTCAAGTTCTTCGATATGTGCGTTCCATAGCTTTTTCTTACAAATCGAGGGCTCATACCAGGTGACGCACAGCACTGACACCCAGAACTTGGGGCAATTGGCACATCTTCGTACCAAAGGTAAACGGTCTCCAATAGAGCCCGCGTACCCTACACTCACGAATGCTTAGTTTCTTACCCGAAACCCAATGCCACGGAGACCGTCCTCCCTATTCTGGACGTGCTCTCTGAAGACGGACCACGGGAGAACTTGAAAGTCTTCTCTGGCTTCCGTACGAGATGTAAGTACTTCATCAAGATACACAGCTCGCAAACCTGAAAATAAATCATCAGATTACCGCAGTGATGTACTCAACTCCTCATCGCTGTTTTACTGGTTGTTGTACTTAATCGTGAATCTTGATAACAGACAGGAAAACAAAGCCAGAAGTGGCTCCTTTCCAAAATAAATGAGGCATGTGAAGTTTAATCCTGTCAGAATGTCCGCTGACGTCTATATAGATAACTGACAAGTTCGCCTCTAACACGCTCCGTCAGAGAATCACGGCACAGGAATTCAAGCATTCCTGGGGCCAGAATAGCATTGTAAGGCAACTCCTCTTCACCAAGTCGTCATCTCATCCATCCTAGATTTTACGTATTGAAGGCACTTCTACGACTGATGACGGCGTCGTCATCATTGGCGCTCACCAGGATAGGTACCTATATTTGTCAACTACTTTTTCCTCGCTGATATCGGATTTAACAGTACCAATATGTGGCCCTTCCTCCCTGCCCCTGGTAAGGCTCTTTTGTCCTACCCATTTGATTGCTCTCTTATCAGCTTTTCTAGGCGCCGACGGTTTGTAGGTTTTTTCTATGCTCTATTTCATACACTCAGCGAGTCTTAACACACAGATGACGGGTCTGGCACCGTTACAATCTTGGAAGCATACCGCGCCCTGATTTCTTCTAACTTCCAACCTGTTCGGACTCTTGAATTCCATTGGTACTCAGCTGAAGTAGGAATATCATTTGGGCATCAATGTCTATTACTGACTATAACCTGTGTCTGTAACAGGAAGGCGGTCTGCTTGGTTCGCAGGCAGTGGCCCGTGATTATGAATCCCGTTCTGTCAACGTCCTTGCCATGAGCCAGGTAATAGTCCATCTTTTTTTTTTTTTTACATTCATTTCATTATTGACCCCCCTGTCCAGTTCGATATGACTGCTTGGGTAAAGGTCAGAATTTTTGCCGCTTGTCCACAAACATTATCCTGACAACTTTGGTTAGAGAGGGTCTCGCGAGGAAGTTGGGATTATCACCGACTTTACAGACAACGAGTCAGTGCCCCGCATTTCAATTGACGTAAAACCCTGACCTTACCACATTGGTCAGCCTCACTGCTTTCAACAAGGCTCTTGTTGATTTGTATCTCGATATCCCTTATGTGGAGGTATGTTTGACATTGACATGACTGGAGTCCCGCGAAACACTAAAGTATTGCGCAGACGAAATGCGGATATGCCTGCAGTGATCAGTGAGTATATGTCGTTCAATGAGATAGTAGTATGTCCCAATCCTGAACCAATCTAGTGCCTCGTGGGGTAAAGCAGGATATCCTGCCTCTTTTACAATTGGTGTGTATTTCTTCTACGTGCGAGTATCCTGGGAGTTCGGCATCTGACATATTAAATGCAGAGAGTTCATTCGAAAATTCCAACAAGAACATCCATTCCACGAACGAGTAAGGCCACGTTGCTGGTATCTCAAGCCATCTGACCCTTTGCCATTTTAGCCGTATCGATATCTCGGATGAGTTCAGCTTCTCGCACATGTTGGAATTTTCCAAGTTGGCCGTCGCTTTTGCGGTAGAACTCGGCGGGTATGATTCCTCGAAATAAAGTTTTCTGGTAGCTCAAGTTGCCCTGATGTCAATGACTCAAGAGACACATGGTGACGAGTTAATTATGGGCGGATTTATTATACCGCTGCCCTAGGGCCCTTGTTGATTACCCTGTAGAATTGAGTTACAAGCAAGGAATGTCAAACCACCTTTCCCTTGAGTACGATGCACGGTCCGTCAAAAAATTCCATGCAGTGGTATCAAAATGCTTCTTTTTCACATTACGCATAGGTGCCTACACAGCGTTGCTGTACGTGTCAACAATTCTGAATATCTCAAATATGAATCGATGTACACAAATCAGGGAAAACTCATTTACTTACATGTATTGCCCTCGTCAGAACCCTTGATGAAGGCAAACTCACTAGTGCCACTTTGGAGAACTGAGAAGACCTTCCTGTACCCCGAAACTAAACCATGGCTTCATACAATCGAAGATCCCCATTTAATACACAATGTGCCTACTCATATCAATGATGCATAAGAACGTAAGACGGAATCAGGACACCGAAGCTTTAAGTACTACCCCCATTTTCCATTTTGGTTATGTGTTCGGCGCTTGATAAGGTTTATGCGCCTGATGTACAGGGTTGCTAACCCGCGCTGCCGCCATTCGGACTGCCAAAAGGCCAAGGTCGATAGCTACGACCTGCGACGAGATTCATAATGGTGCTCGTTACAGCCTTTTTTATTTGTCGTGGTATCCATGTCAGTCGCAGGGCCAAATCAGATATAAGTTTGGCTTGTCATATCCTTCCGCAAAGAGATTTCGTTTTTTTCAGTCTCCTTTTTGCCATGAGGCAGATAATCGAGTCCGGCTGGTCCATGCTGCCATCCAGCCTGGCGTTTGTTGTGCAGTCCCTCGGTCCAGACTCACAAAGGTGAAGGGTCCAACTCGCCTCAGATCCCCTTGTAAAAACGTTGACGATATGTGGGCAAAATGGCATACCTCGCTTATATGGACTGCAGATAACTGAAAATGGCCTTTGTTGTATCCAATGAAGGAAATGACATTTATCACGAAGATATACTTAACATGGCGACCATCCGAGCTGTTAGCCGATGGAAAGAGCTGAAACACGATATCTGAACAGTATGAGAACTCGACGAATCCTCAAGGCTGAACATTCATATTCGCCCTTGTCGCCGATCAAAAAGATCAAAAAATGCATATCTGCATGCACAGATTCTGTGAGAATGGTCCCTTTCGTGTATAGGGGTTTGTGGGTTTTTGTTGTAATTCATGTACAAGTGGAGGTGGGTGGAGCCATGGATAAAGTGGATAGAGTAGGTGCCAATCGCACGTTTTCGAGTTCCTCCGTTCGTTGCTGGACGTATTATACCTAGATTAGAAGAATGAAAATGGAAAAGCTGAAAATTCTCGACATGTGTCTTGGACCAAAACCACTGGAAGTGTCAAGCATTCTGTGTATGAGTATCATATATTTAAGTTGCTCTTTGGGACCCATTGTAACCACCATTATCCAAACTGGATTATATGGTTCATGTGCATCAAGATCGTGCCCTTGATAAAGTGCCCATGTGGACTTGTTGGGCACTTCCCCCTTTTCTGTAGTCAGATCGACGGATATAATGCATCGTTGTATTGCTGCACGACTAATGCCATGGTCAAAAACCTATTTTGGGACCCACAAGAAGATTGAGTGAACATGAAGCGTTGTTGCGACATGAGGGTGTTTGAAGTCGACAACTGCTCCGCCGTGGGCAAGTGACATTTGACAGACTGAGTAATTTAACCTGTGTTGATAAGAAAAGACCAGAGCGACAAGCAATATGCTCACCTCTCTGGTTATAATCCGATCTTAGCCATTATCTTTTCAATCGAATCAAGAGAAATGAAAGACAGCCTCAAGTCAGATTTTGGCCGTCAAGTCATAGGTAGGTGCTGCGGCAGAGCAAACGTATTGGAATCGAACGGGGGTTTAGATAATAGACAAGATTTGGGGTGCGACTGAGATGTAACTTTGATGCCTCCAAACAGGCTGATAGGGTATTTCTGTTCCCGATTTTGAAACGAAGGCGTTTCACCCAACCAAGTTAGAATGACGCTGTAGTTTTCCTAATTCTAAGAACAACTGTGCCTAGTTCAAGAGACACAGCATATCTTATAAGAGATTCGAACCAGACGTAGTAGCAATAGATCTTTGGAGTTAAATTTAAAGGACCAAAGTCTTCTGCTCAGCGCTCAGCGCTCATGGCTCATTTAGTGAGCACGTGACCGTGAAGCCCAAACTCCGAGTCCCGACGTCCAGACTCTAGACCCATCATTTTCACTACGTTCTGCTCACTCAGGCTGGTGGCCACTGGTGTTATTAATTTAATGACCCTTTCATTATTGGAAGACGACTACTAGACACTTACTATATAATATCCTCAAGCCCCACTCTCAAATCTCATGTCTCGCGAAGAAAAGCGCGCAGATGTGGAAAGGGCCTATCAGATCCAGTCTGACGCTGCCGTCCAAGTTCGTGCCTTATTATCAGCTACAAGCTCTCAGTTTGGTCTAAAAACTTCATTAGGGAGCTGCCAGGTTTTTTGCTATCGGGCTTGGGACGGCTGTTATCCTTAACCATTTATCACCATTTTTTAGGTACGTTGGAAAGTAAATCCATTTTTCGAGTTTTTATTTTGCTCTCCTCAGACGGCAAACGTTGGCAATGAAAGGTTTCTTCGTGACGACTTGTAAGCATCTATCTGGTCATGGTTTGCATTGCTTCGTGCCAAACACTCTCCAAAGTCACCGTTACTGGACTCGTCTTTTACGCTGAGCGTGCACTACTTGAACATGAAAACATTCGTCGGCGCGAGGAAAACTTGATCCGCAAAGAGGCCCGACTCGATCTTGCCCGACGTGGCTTAGTTCCAACAGAGACTGAAATCGCAAAATGGAAGGCAGAGAAGGTACAGAAGGATAACGAGGGGCCATAGAGATAGGAGGGCAAAAGACGACCACGCCCCGCTGTCATGATTCACATATTTACATACTAGGTTTGCTGATCATTCTAAGGGAGCAGAATCAATTCAAAAGTCCGACAATTAGCTAGTTTCAAATAGCAGGAAAACACTTCGATGAATATTACCAAACAAATATTGCAGATGTATTCTTCAATATGCATGAGGACTGCTGTGGATTATGGGGTTGTGTCCGTTGGCCTGCCCCCATTGGCCGTGTTCATCCACCGCTGTAGGTGGCTTGGGAGGTGGTCCGGGATATGTATCATTCCTACTAGCCCCTCCGACATTCAAAGGTGGAGGGGGAGGGGGAAGCGGGAGTGGGCTATGTGCATAATAATCCTGGTTGATTGGAGGTGGAGGTGGAGGATGTTGAAACTGGGACGGTGAATAGTTTACAGGGGGGACAGGAAGGCTTGCTCGTCGTTGACGTTGAGGTGGTGGAGGTGGTGGCGGTGGCACATTAAGCTGCACGCCGCCTGCAGATGTATAGGGAAGCGTGGGCGGTGGTGGTGGTGGAATGGGAAGTGGTCCGTGATGATTCGGTGAATATGAAGATGCTGAAGGTACAGGTAGGCTGTAGGACACAACCGGTTGGGTGGTAGGAGTTGCATTTGGTACAGGAGGAGAGGGCTGTGTGGATTGCACGATTTGAGAGGGAGCTTGTGTCATCGTTGTGGATGTATACACCATTTGAGGTTGCTGAGGTAGGGGGCGAGATGTATGACCATTTGGTGGTTGGACTGGCAATTGGTTCGACAATGCTTCATGAGGAGATGGGGCTGGGGGAAACGGCTGAACAGCAAGATTGGGCACGGGTGGAAGGGGATTGGGCTGGGGTGCTGGCGGTGCATATTGCTGGGGCGCCGAAGCAGATGGCGTGATTGTGTAAGACGGGTAACTGTATGCCTGGGTATGTTGCTGAGGCTGGAAGGTAAGGGACGTAGAATGGGGAAGATAGGATCCAGTAACACCTGGCGCTGGGGTATGTGATAGTGGAGGGGGATATACAGGTTGCGTTTGCGGAATAAACTGGGAAGCATAACCCCCAGGGGCTGGAGTATGCGATAATGGTGACGCGAAACCCGAAGGCTCCGATGCATGGGAGGTCACTGTGCTGAAAGGTTGTTGCAGTGGCATGAACCCGGAGGACGTCGCAGGCAGACTATGGCGAGGACCTCTGCCAGAATGTTGTTGCTGGTATGGTGGTTGGGGGGCTACCTCATACGACGACTGCTGATATGGTTGACTACTGTAGCTGTGGATGCTGCCAGTAGAATTATGATGATAATGAGCGCCCAGCTGGCCATTGGGCGTTACTGGCCTGTCATATGAGTACACTGACGGTTCCTGGACCTGGTGTTCGTAACCGTATCCGCCGTAATTATTGTAGCCATTGTATGTTCCATGCGGCTGATAAGTTGCTTGAACGGGCTAAAAAATGTTAGCAAGTGATGGGAATTGAGGTTGACAACTTACTGGAAGCCGATCGTCGTTGGAAACCCCAAATTCGCTAAACTCCTGTGTGAGGGTGTCGATCTGATTATTTCTTTGCCGTTCATATGGTGCAACGTAAAGGTCGAGCCTGGAGTTTGACGCTCTGAGAGAAGAAGGTAGAACATCGGAGCTTTGCCGTGAGTGGCTATAGGTCCCATTCGATGACGGGACTTGTGAAGACGAAGTGCCCGATGGAACAAACGTTCCAGGTCCAACATACTCCTTGTTCTTGGTGGGTTTTGTGACTTTCTTCTCTGGAGGTGGTTCCTGTATTGATAGGTCAGTGTTATGCAACGGAACAAAACAACCAACACACGTTTGACCAGAATGTCAGCTCCAAATACACTTTTCCAGCAAACTTATCCTTGTACGTCAGGTTGAACCAATCTACTATATGTATGAGTGCCTGATAGATACGACGCCAAGGGCTGCTCACCGTCAGTCTCCCCTTTCGTCAACACTTCGGTAAGATCAACCTCGGTTTCACCAATGAGGTCAGGTTCGCGAGGGTCATCTGCATAACAAGCAAGTCTCATAATCTTTCCACCCTTGATCTTTTTGAGCTTTTTATCATCCTTTGGAGGTGGTAATGGTGGCGCAGCAACCCCATCACCTTGTGCTGTACGAGCCAGCACATCCTCAACATCTTCAAATAGCGTGAACCTGATCTCTTCATCCCATTCTGGATGTTGACCGCCGCGCTTGATTGCTTTAGTCCTCCTTTTCTCCCCGTTTACAACCACTAAACAATATGGATCTTGCTTCCCTATGTGTCGCTTGTTGGGGAGGTGGTTCTATCATACACGATTGGATCAAAGCAATGACGCGTTTGTGGTCAAGTACGCACCGCTCGAAGAACCACGACAATTAAAGTACCAATCTCTCTCGGCGTCAATGACATGGTCAGATTATGCCCTTATCGATGATTTCCACTGAGACGAAGAAGCATGGATTGTTGGAAGAACGAGTTTCAGTTGCTGGTGGCTTAAATGGAATTGGACTTGTTCAGACAGTCACGGATGCGGTAAATCAGTGTTTGTTCATGTTGTTCTGCATTGTCACCTCAGGACTGCGCGTCAAATTCGCTAAGACAAATGTGGTCTCACCAAGTCATTTAGCGCCGCAAGCAAAGGTATAATTGATGGTCAAATGCGATAGTCCACACGGAAAATTATAACATAAATTGGCTACGAAGAACTATGTATTATTTTCCTGGCCTGTAACTTTTATTCGTCTTTAGAATCAGCTGGGGCTTCCTCTCTGCCAAGTCCAGGATCATCTCTGCAAAATAGCTGTTTGCCCATGCAAACCAGCTTCTTGTGTACGACTTCGGATCGTAGATTGATTGCGATTCGTGAATAAGCCCAAGTCCATTCGTGTTCTGCAAGTGTTGTTCAATAGGCTTCGGAGGTGAGGTTGTGACATCAGAAGGCTTACATTGGCGATAAGGTAGAGCGACTGTAAGATTTCATCGTCGTCATCTGTACCAAATATCGCGGATATGTGTGACATGGGCCTAAAATATATGTTGAGTAGTAGATAACCTGGATAGTATGACTTGCTTACCAAGGGTGCCATGGGTCGACATGAGGTCCTCTGGATCACAACAAAAAGTCAACGTCTATGTGGAAAAGTATAAAAGGGAGCAACAGACCCTATTCCATTGAAACTCTTTCCAGCCGAATAATATGGGTTGTTGCGTGATAAAAGAAGTTTACGGGTGGCAACGTAGGCTGGGTCGTGCTTGTCCAAAAATCCAAGATAAGGGAGAGACAGCAAGGACTGTCATGCGCAAACTGTGTTAGAGTACGAGCCACATCATGCTAAGTGCACATACTGGAACGTTGGCATCATCCATGACATAGCGGCCGCCAAAACCTATCAACGCCAAATCGTTGGTTCACGCATGTCCCAGACGAATGGCAAACCTGAGGACTCACCGTTTGTTTCATATGCAAAAATGTTGTTAACCACCTGGCACAACATCAATGTTAGCTACCCCACTTTTGATATCCAGAGACTTGGAATGGACTGACAGTAGTGTCCCAGATCGCGTCATGTATTCTGGCACTCCACTCCTTTGCCTGTTGGCTCACGTTACGAAGTTGATGCGTGCTATCTAGTATTGTTGCCAGATGAGAAAGCTCCACACTCAACATGGCGTTGGCGGGTGTCAGGAAGGCTGGCGAGAGATACATAAGCATTAATTTCGTGAAACAACAGGACACACACCGAAAATACTGAGATCGTCAGAAGGTCGGTGATGCGTGCCAACTAGACCGGTGTAAGCTTTCGGCTCTCCGTTTCCATCGTTGTTAACCATTGGAGATAAAGCGCCATGTCCACCGGTCCAATTGTAGAATGAGATGAAATTGAAATCTTTATCGAAAGTGGCCTGCGATTGTTCGTTAATGACCCGGAATATCTGATCAATCGCAGCACGCCCTAAAAACGAGCATGATAATCAACGAAACAGTGTCATTGACTGAGCCGAAAGTTCATACAGTTGGCGTTCATAAAGGACGTGTCGTTAGTGGCCTGGTAATATGACCGCGAGAGTTTAAGGAATCCGCAAAGGGAGTCTAGCTCATACTAGGTGCCAAGAGGTCAGCGGTGGTAAGACTCGATAGCGAAACTCATTTGACCCACTTTGCATTCGAAGACCGTGTTATTGTTGACGGGCCTGGCAAGTTAGTTAGTGGAGCGGTCTTTAAAAAGAGAAGAAGAGAAAGGTTCCTACGGATTAACGGTCACGCCATCAGCCCAATCATTGTGTGAAGGGGCCAGTCCACTCTCCGGAGGGGGTTGGAACGCGCCACCTGAGAGATGAAAACAGCAAAATAAGCGAAAGATAGAATTTCGAAAATTAAATCCTACAGTATGGGTATTGTGCAACATATCGCGCTTCATTGTTGATTACGGCCTTCACCAGTGTGGCCAATTCGGGGTCAATGGTAAGTAGAGAATGGTAATGTGCAAACTAAATGCCATTTGATGTCAGATTATCGGTAGCTGGGGATACGTGAAATGAAGAACTGACTTGATTCGCTGTATCACGCAGCCATTGTGCACTAGGGATGGGGTAAATAGTAGCCGTAAATTAGATGAACAGAGAGGTTAGTTAACCGATACCGACGTAATGTCCTGATTTAGCGATACCATGAGTCCTGACCAGAGGGAGGGAACGTGTCCAATGACTTACCCCAGTGATAATGAATGCCAAGTTCTCTGCCTGAAAATGAAAAACAGGTCAGACGTCATAGATAAATATCAAGATACAAGATATGAACCTTGCTGTAATATTTCACCGTCGTATCTTCACATACATATTCTAGGGTGAGATTCCATATTCATCGTTTATACGGATGCCTCGCACCGAGTGTGTTTGGAAAGGTATTTTCGAATAACCTTGCCAGGTCAGGATCCTTGAGCAGAAGTTTCATGTCGGAAATTACTTTCTGCAAAATTTTTTTATCGGTATTTGCCTTATGATAAATTAAGGGTAGGACAGACCTCGACAGAGCTGCTATTGAACGTCCTGCAGGCAGTCGGCGGGCGCATGAATGGTAGTTGTAATGGGCCACTAGAGAAAGGGCCATGTGCACTCTAACAAGCCAGTAAATTATATTTTATGAATAGACCAGCGTCATCACCGTTTACCTACCTGTGAATATGTGGTGTAATCCTGACATTGTGCATGGATCGTGGTTGCAAGAGTAGCTATCCCGAGAACAGCACCTGAAAAACCCAATTTCATCTTGGCAGACGTCCAAAGGTACTGGGTTATCTTGAGAAAGAAATCTAAGCCATTTCCGCCATTATAAATGGTTTTTGCGAACTCCAAAGAGAGGCTAGTCAACATCGAGCCGACAGAAGTTGCGTTTTGCGGTCCGATTCTTGTTCAGTAATCAGCAGACCTCTTGCTATATTTATTTCGCTTCTTTCTTCTGACAACGACACGATTCTGTGAGCCCAAAGTTAGGTTTTACCACAGCTTAGATCGATGTCGTCGTCCTTTTCTAAAGATCTAGAGAGCAAACGTTGTCGGTCCAAATTCAACATGACTGTGAGAGGAAGACTTGATGTTGTATTTGCATTGCTTTGTCTCAGCACACCAGCGTCCATACTGGTGAAGACCACCCTTCGAACGATGACATTGAAATGACAAGGACGTAAATGAAATCCGAGGCTTTCTTCTAGCTATATACTGTGTCGAACGTTGGAAGCAACGACCGTGTACTGCTATTCGTCATGTGAAGCATTCACCATATGCTTCAGAACTTGAATCAAATATCTTGACATACGCATGAGACTTCGAGATTGGAATTAGTTTCATCTTTGTCGGTTATTCGAGGAGTCGCTGTGCGCACAAACAGCGCATACGACGTAGAGATCCCAAATGTATTAGAGAATCAACAGCCTGTGTCGAAGGTAGGATATGAACAGAATGTACAGAACGAAATTCGGAAAGTACTACACATGAAGACAATATATGCGAAGCTAAGTGCAACATTATATTTACAATGGTGTTAACACAGAAGAGACCGAACAGAGTCAAAATGTTGTCGAGGGCATAAAGCGGTCAGAAAAATAGGAAATGTACCACGAAGATGGCGGCGTATCAGGTCTGTGTTACGCAGTAAGTGACTTCACAGACTTTTTGACCGAGTCTGAATCTTTGGGAAGTTGGTCGCTTATGACTTGAGATCCATCGAACGATGGGCGAGCAACAGTATCAACGGAGGTTCGGGTAAGAGGATTAGATGTAAGATTCTTCGTTGCTGGGCCGAGCGTTGTCACTGGTGGTGGAATGGGACTAGGATTGTTTGTATTGAGTGATATATCGTCATCTGGGGTACTAAGCTGACATTCCTCCATGGCAGCTGCAGTGGAGTCGACACTGATGCTGGTGTCGGCATTGGAGTCTTCATTGTCGGACGACACATCAATGTTCACCTCCAAAGGTTCATCTTCGTCTTCGTCATCTGCAGTCTCGTATACTTCTTCATTCTCTGTGCTCAATCCACCTGTTTTAATGCTATTTGATGCCCAAAGACTACCGTTACGTGCAACGGATGGCGTTCCTGTGCCTTGGACCCTGGCACTCCACCGACTGGCTTCACTTTCCCAGCTTCCACGCCTAGAACTTCGAGGCCTAAGAGCACGGACGCTGGCGTCGAAATCTCTTTCCTCCAACCTTTCATCGTCGCCCAATATGTAGTGGCTTGTACTTTCTCCATCAGGGAAAACCACACTCCCGCCATAATGCGAGGCAGCATCTCCTAATGCTGAAGGGGGGTAATTCTGAGGGCCAAGTCGCATGGGGTGCGCAAAAGCGGAAGAGGCGAGAGTGAGCATGGAAGCGTTATCCAGAGGTGGAGACGATGGCCGCGGGTTATTGCGAGGATGGTGGTTAGTGTGCAAAGGCGCCTGAACAGGCGCAACTAAACCATTGTTAGCAACAGACGGTTGTTGTGCCGTCAAGCTTATAGAGCCAAGGCTGCCTGGATGTCTCAAAGAAGAAGGCCGAGACGATGTTGGCAGAGCGGAGAACGTGATGGAGTTTCCGCTGCTGAGCATCCCTGTCGTGCTTAGTGAAGATGATTGACGGACGTGGGGCACGAAACGGTGAATTTGTGCGGGAGTTTGGGTAGGAACTTGAGCAATATGGGCCATCCCGTTTCCGTTGAGGTCAATGCTCAACACCGTCGTAGGTTTGGTGCTGGCAGTCATACTTCTGAAAGTACGGGGATCTGAAAGCACAGAAGATGAAGAACGAGAAGGTGAAGGTGAAGGAGGTGCACTGGGGGGAATAGGCCTAACAGAGGCATCGTCATCTGCCTCTAAAGCGCTCGCGGGTGACCAGATAGACTCTCTTTGAAGGGAGGATTGATCCATAGATGTGTCATCGTCGTAGGACCGCCTGAATTCACGTAGCTCTTCATCGCCATTTAACGATATAGACCGCGTCTTTCGGCGGATCAAGGACCCGTCGAGTCTACCATTTTGTCTGTGAGAGAGAGGCAGCTGTGCTGGTAGAGGTGATGAGGTTATCCGGCCCATATGACGCCCCGAAGGAGAACTATGCACCAAGCCAAGGTCTGCAACGAGCGGGGCATTATCAGACCTTTTGGCTTTTCCTGAGCCAGCCAGCTTGCGCTGGAACCAGTTTATAATGGGTTTGCTAGACCGTCTAGGTATCTTTTTCTGTTGGGTATTCTGGTTGGCCGCCTTGGACAGCATAGGTGTAATGGTGGACGCAAGCGCTACCTTTTTCTGATGGCGAGATTGCAAAGTATTATTCTGAGACGATGTTGAGATTTGAGGATTGGCTTTGGCCATTGTCGTTTGTGGTTGGGTAGACATGGCGGTGAGGAAGAAGGTATGAAATTGGAAGAGCAAATGGTGTTGCTTTACATAAACATCATGTTGTTTGTCTGTTTGATCCCAAATTCAGTCTGTCATCGTATTTTCAGGTCCAAGGCTGTTCATTCATTTCTTTTTAGATCAATAACCATGAACATAAGTGAACAGTAATCTTGCTAATTACAAAAAAAGTAGAGATGATTTACAGATTATATATGATACATGTACTTGCATATTGTGATCTACCAGTCAGTCTTCTTCCCCACACGTACAGGTCCGATAGGAATCTTGGTTGAGGAGTATCCAAAGCCGTCCAACCACGGCCAGTTCTCCGAACGCCGTTGTTCGAAAGACTCAATGGATTCGCCTCGCTGCATCGTAAGGGCGATATCATCAAGGCCATTCAGCAGGCAGTGTCTGCGGAAAGGATCGGTGGTAAAAGAAATGGGAGGTTGGCCGTTAGGCCGCCTGATCTCCTGCTTTTCAAGATCGACTTCAATTTCAAGACCAGCCTCGGCGTCCTTGGCTAGCTCTTGACATTGCTCTTGAGGGATTGCGACAGGAAGCATTCCGTTTTGCATCGAGTTATTGCGGAAGATGTCAGCGAAGCTGGGAGCAATGATGCAACGGATGCCAAAGTCATTCCTAATAATAGCTCGTTAGAAGATGTCAGCCATCCTCAAAAAAATCACTTACAAACTCCAAGGTGCATGTTCACGAGAGCTACCACATCCAAAGTTCTTGCCGGTACACACAAGGATCTTCGCCTTGTTGTATGGGGCACGATTGAGAACAAAGTCAGTATCCTTCCCTGTATGAGGATCCTTGCGCAGAGTGTAGAACAGGGCGTCAGCCAGGCCAGTTCGCTTGAGGGTTTTCAAGAACTGTTTGGGAATGATCATGTCCGTATCCACGTTTTCGATGTGCAAAGGGGCTGTGATTCCCTTGACGATCGTGAACTTTTCAACGGAAGAAGGGGATGATGAAGGAGGGAGTGAGGCTGCGGATGTATCCTGAGTGAATGACGATGACAAGGCGGGTGGTACAGTTGCTGGGTCCATAAACTCGAAGGCACTGATTGTCTTCAAGGATGTTGGTTGAGCAGACACATTCTCAGGAACTTTACCCAAAAATTTCCTAACGTCGGCGAGCTTCCCTGTAATAGCTGCTGCTGCTGCCATTGCTGGGCTGAGAAGATGGGTACGACCACCAGCTCCCTGTCGACCTTCGAAGTTACGATTGCTGGTGCTGGCGCAACGTTCGCCTGGTGCCAGCTGATCGGGGTTCATGCCCAAGCACATAGAGCAGCCAGCTTCACGCCAATCGAAGCCAGCCCGCTTGAAGATGACATCCAATCCTTCTGCTTCCGCGTGTTGCTTGATGATACCAGAACCGGGAACGACCATAGCTTGAACATTTGGTGCAACTTTGGCATCTGGCCCAGCGGCGAGGATGACCTTGACGGCTGAACGCAGATCTTCGATTCGACTATTGGTGCATGATCCGATGAAGACCTTGTCGACAGGGATTTCCTCCATCGGAGTGTTGGGCTTGAGTCCCATATACGCCAGCGAACGTTCGGCCGAGGCGCGCTTGACAGGGTCAGTCATTGTCGCAGGGTCGGGCACTGAACCTGTAATAGGAACGACATCTTGAGGAGAGGTACCCCAAGTTACAGTGGGGATGATGTCTGATGCGGGAATGTTGACTTCGATGTCGAATTTGGCACCTTCATCAGTTTTGAGGGTCTTCCAGTAGGCAACGGCTCGATCCCATTCTTCACCCTTGGGAGCCAAAGGTCGGTTACGAAGGTAGTTGAAGGTGATATCATCAGGCGCGACCATTCCAGCTCGAGCACCTGCCTCGATACTCATGTTGCAAACACTCATACGGGCTTCCATGCTGAAGTTTCGGAAAACTGATCCAGCGTATTCAATGACACATCCAGTTCCACCTGCAGTGCCGATAACGCCAATAATATGGAGGATGACATCCTTTGAAGTGACACCTTCATGGAGCTCGCCGTCAACAGTGATCCGCATATTTTTGCTCTTCTTCTGCAAAAGCGTCTGAGTTGCGAGAACGTGCTCCACTTCTGATGTACCGATACCAAATGCAAGGGAGCCGAAAGCGCCATGAGCTAGATAAGCAGAATTTAGAGACTGAAACCCGTAATAATGGAGACAAGCGTACTGGAAGTGTGGGAGTCACCGCAGACACAGGTGATGCCAGGCAGCTAAGGGCATTTATTTTTAGTCGGAGCATGAGATATGACTTGATAAGACGTACGGTAAATCCTTGTTCAGGACCGATAACATGAACAATGCCTGTTCGAGGATCAGAACTCGGAAGGCCGAGGAGGAATTGACAAACAATTACAGACCTTGTCGACGATCTTTCATGCCAAAGTAAGTCAACCCAAACTCCTTGACATTGTCTTCCAGTGCAGCACACTGCGCACGGGAATCAGGTTCTGCGATGAACGACTCCACTGTGGTAAAGTTTTTGCGTGAAACAGTTCTGGGTAAACGAAATGAGAAAGGCCAGAAGACAATAGCTTAAAGAAAAGACATACGGAACATTGTGGTCCACAGTGGCCAATGTGCAGTCAGGTCTGCGGACTTTGCGGCCAGCTGTTCGACTGTAAAAATGAGATGTCAACTATAGGCTCTGCGAACAGTGAGATGATAAGAAGAAACTAACAGTCCTTCGAAAGCCTGGGGACTTGTTACTTCGTGAACGAGATGTCTGTATATTAATGAGCAAAACTAGTCATCTAGACGATGGAAAAGTACGAACCGGTCAATATACACGAGCGCCAATCCATCCTCCTTGATCTCGCTGGAAGAGTGTTGTAATTAGCGTGACGATGATTGGTGTAACAGTTGATGATAACTCACACAACATGGTCATCCCAAATCTTGTCGTAGAGAGTACGAGGAGCAGTAACAGGAACAGGCATTTTTCAAGGTTAAGATACAATGAAAAGAAGGATGAGTTTACAATTTATTTATTTCATTTATATCCAGAACCCTTTAAATAAAAGCCGATACAGCTTGTCCGCTTTAAAGATCGGCCGATGACGCATCGGACAAGAGCCGATACCCAATCATATCCCTTCAAATACATAGTATATGCTTAAACTCATTTAATCTCGCTTTAAACCGTGCTTTATTACAATTGGTCTAGACAGACTTTATTTCAAGTTATCAGGGATCCGAAGAATAGATACCAATGGCACCATATTCACGGTATAACACACCTTTTCTGAATAGTCAAATCACATCCGATAAATAGAGAACATTTCTAATTTACATTACAAATCGAATAAAAGAATAAAAAATATCGCATTATTACCCTTTATCGCCAGCTTTCTATGGCCTTGTCTATATCAGCAATGAGATCCAAGATAATGTCTGGGTAAGCTATGTCATCGGCTCGCCAATTATCGCCACGCTTCCCATTATAAGCAGTTCCATCGAGCGACCGAAGCACAAAGTTCAATGGCGCAACTGTTTCCGAACGAAGGCAAAGTTTCGGAGCGGTTGCAATGTACCGCTCTGTTCCTGAAGACTTCAACTCGAAAGGCTCTCCTAGTAGAGACTTTCTTGAAGCATGTACACAGTCATGCTCACCCTGCTCGCCCGTTTCTTCCAGGTAATCTAACCAATCCCCATTCTTCAAGGGATCACAGGCTTCATCTTTAAATAAAAGAGGCGGACCCTGAACTTCAATGTTCTCATTCACAGGAGTCGAACCTTCGGACGAGGATCTATCCGGACTTCCAATGCCATGAAGATAGGGCACAATGAGAGATTGAGTATATATCGCATGTCGCTTTGTTGAACGGAGGCCATCCATATCCGAGTCTATAGAGGATCGAGGACTCAATGCGAAGGTCACTTTTTTGACGAAATGCGTCTTCGAAAGGTCCGCTTTTGCTTTCACGGATGCATTTGATCCAGAAAGACGGTTGTTAAGAAGGCATGGTGAAGATTCACGAGGACCAGGGCTCTGAATGTCAGTCTCCGAGTTGACAGTGTGTGAGGCCAGTGCGCTACGAGTATCCACTTTGGAAGGAAGTTGTTGCTGAATGGTGACAAAGCGGCGATTGGTTCGCAAGGATAAATGCGAAAGATTATCTGACTTTACAGAGCGTCGGTTTGGAGTAGAGTTGAGATCCAGCTCAACGAGGACAGGCCTTGTTTCTCCAACAGACTGAGTTTTGTCCATTTCCCGTCGGCGAAATGGTGTTTCGACATTGGCGGGATTACCCTTGCTGGAAGACTTTAGAGATACACGCCTTTCCTTAGGTGTCGAATTGGCGCTATGAGCCTGTTGTGAAGGAGGCAGACTAGACAAAGACAGGCCCGGGTTTGGCAAACATGACCCAGAGTTCAGCCTTCCACAAGAAGCTTTAATTACACTGTTCGAGGGTGTTGATGGCACTGATAGATGATTGACAGTATCTCTCCGTGTTGTGAGCAACTGACCAACATCGCGCAGAGGTACTACTTGAAATCTGTGAGGAGTTTGGTCGCGAACTGCAACTCGGGTTTTCATAGTAATGCGATTGTGGTCAGCCGATATGTCTCCATTGGCTGCAGAGTTGACCTTGTTCTCATCGTAGCTCCCGGATGCAGATAGAACCAGAGATGAAGAGGAACGGCGAGAATGCATCCCAGTAGAGGGAGACAAGTCGAGTTGGGCAGTAAACAGTGGGTGACCATTCGTTGATCGACATGGTTATGGACAAGCTTGAACAAACTGGGAAGTGTTGTTGGATGTTGAATTACCAGGGCCATGATGAGTTGGTATTATACTACCACCTGTATCTAGACAAAACATGTCTTCAAATACGCAATCTCGTCAATCTCTACCTGCACCAGATTCTCCGCGCTCGTCACAATCACCAGCCCCAGCTGGTGTCCAAGGAGACCTTGAACTTGAACTTTTAGGACTTGCCAACGCGCTGTATAACCTTGGAACGACGGTAATCAATGATTCCACGAAAGAAAGAGATAAAGGAGGAGGGAAACAGGTGGGGCTTCGAGTGTACATCTTATAGTTGCTATGAGTTAGATTCGATTCCTGAAGCACATTTAAGGAATGAAGTTGTCTCTCATTTGGGAACTATTGACGATATGGCACAACATATTCCAACGATGATTCCTATGCAAGTTCTCACTGACATTGACAACGCTCGAAATCCTATGCAATTAACAAAAGAGAGGTTGGAAAGGGCAGCAACAGAGAATCAGTTTATGAATGGAAAAATAGCTGCTATAACTGTCTGTGTCTTTATTTTATTTTACTATTTTATTTCTTTTCTTACATTTAATCTAGTCCTATCGAGCGTTACTGGATGAAGCTATCGCCATAAATTTTCCAGAATTAGAACCACATGTTAAAGGATTAGCGGATGTTGAGGAGAAGATTAAAATGGAGGATACAAACGATGTGATATAAAAAAAAACAAAGATTGTTTATTAGAATAGACATGGCAACCAATCTGTAATTATATTATTAATTTATCCGCTTTTTCAATCTCTCCCTCTTCTTTCCTTCTTCCTATCCGTTACATGGCTGAGATTACCAGAACATACCATGCACTCTCCTCGTCGTCTTCAAGAACTGACGTTGCAGCAGTTCTTAATCGTATAATCAATGGTCAGTCAATTATTTTCTCTGATTTTTACTAGCTTCATGAATACTTTCAACAGCGCCAATCATGTCTTTTTCAAAGTCGGATCGTACAAGTCTTATAGAATCAATTATTAACGATCTTCAGTCTCTACCGTCAAAGGGGGGTCGACTTTCAACCAAGGGTATAGTTCATTAAAATATCTACGCCATCTTGCACTTTTTTCTGACTCGTTGATTCTAGATGCTGGACTTGCTCTTTTGGCCGTCAAATCCCTAGGAAAGGATCCCGCAGGATCTGCTGTTCTTGCGTCCAGTAATAATTTATTGGTCCTTCTTGGTTTTGCAAACACCTTCAAAGATGATACCAACGCACTGAGCGAGTCACTGCGTTGCATTGCAAACGCCATGCTTTTAATAGAGTCTGCACGTACAACCTTCATCGAGAGAGAGGTAAACGGCGGTAACATATGTTTGGATATGTTGGAGGTATGTTCTATCACACTGAAATGCCTTCTTTAGTTGACCAACCACACAGAGGGCAACATCTCCCGACCAAATATTTATTCTTTCTCGAATTCTCTTCCTCTCGACTGTCTCTGGGACAGACTTCCTCGAGTCCGTCGTTGAAGATAAGCACAATGGCAGAACCGTCATCGAAATCATCGCCTCTAAGCTCGAACTCATGCTTACTGCCATCAAGGAGGGTTTACCAACCGCCAAAGAAGCAATGATCGACCTCCTCAAGTTTACTTACAATTTATTACTTCATTATCCCAAGGTTTGAACTTCTTGACTTTGAACCTTTTACATTCTCTTACCTCCGCCCTAGCTCGTCGAATCAGAACCCCAGAACGATCTCGCTCATGGAGGTGACAAGGTTATGGGCGATTTTTGGAGCTCAAAATTGGATGGGTACGTTTGGCCATTATGTTTCCATGGCCTTGTATCTGACTTGTTATTAGTATTCTTCCGCCTCTGCTTCGAGTCTACGGGGAACTGCCACACACTTCTCCTTGTCCACTTGCAGCACCTCTGTCTCATGTCATACATTCCTTGATAACCATCCCTGTTTCCCAGAGTCTTAAACCCATCTGGCTCAATGGTTCACAACCCCCATCACCCACTTTAGGTTCATCATCCAGCAGTCCCAAGACAAGAACGCCACAACGCGCCGATTCTTCTCCAGGCAGCAGAAGTGATTCTCCTACGCGTTCAGCCGCTTCACCCACTTCACCCAAGCCTTCTACGTTGGACCGTGCTCTTTCCAGGCTCTCTGGGTCCAGGAGATCATCTTCTCGTGCATCACAGGTCATCACGCCTCCATTGGATGTCGTCCAAAGGACCTATGATTTGATGGAAGTTTCCTTTTCCCATTATTTCCCTGGAAATATCGATCCCGACGACCAATCTGTCCGTGATCGCGCAATGGCAGAATCCACCGACACTCTCGATGATATGCTCACCCCGCTCGTGGTCCTTCTTACGAGAATTTGCATCGCAGACGAGGGTTCCAGGGCACGCATACGTCAAAAGCTTGTTCCAGAAGATCTGGACAGAAGTTCGCCATTAGAAGAGAGGTCAGATTTGCTGGGCAAGATTTTAAGGTTACTAGCTTCTGCGTACCATTCTCGTCTAAAGGATTCACTTGGGGAGTTGCTTTTTGCAATTGCCGATTCTAATGGTATGTGATATCTTGTGTTCACCACTACTATTGCTCACGATGACTTTAGCAACCACCCTTTCTGGTTTAGTCGGATATGGAAACGTTGCTGGATATCTTTTCAACAAGGGCTTCATGAGCGCACCGTCAGGCCCTGGCGGCTCTTCCACAGTTCCTCAGACTACACCCTCGGGCGAGTACATCAATCCTATTACCGGAACGACTATGCAACCCAACAGATCCGATCTACCTGAAATGACAGAAGAAGAGAAAGAGCAAGAGGTCGAAAAGCTCCTTGTACTTTTCGACAGGCTCGAGAGAACGGGCGCTATCGCTCCAGAATCAAACCCAATACGAAAGGCGATCAGCGAAGGGAAAATAAACATGTAATTCATCTTGAGTAACCGTTTCACAAACCTATATCATCCACGTACTTACAGATATATACACCCCGTAATGATGTCACCTACCCCCTTAATACCTACGTACCTATCTAATAATCTTTTTACATTTTTGGACCAGTGTGAAGTTGGTTTGCAACTTTTACGATCCCTCGAAATCAGGCATGCACTTGTAACCGCCAAAAGTCGCAAATATGTATTGCCATGTATCACAATGAAATTGTTACAAAAAATGTACAGCGAGTAACTCCCATTATAGAGGATATCAGAGACGAGCGTTTAATATATAAGCAGTTCAGAAGTGGTGATCATTAAAAAGTAGTCTTCTTTCCTTGGAACTCGGAAATTCCACCGCTCTTGAACCCACCCCGAGGTGCACCACGGCCGCGACCGCCGCCACGACCGCCACGGTCAAATCCACGGCCACCACCACGGCCACCACGGTCACCGAATCCTCCTCGTCCTCCTCGTCCACCACCACGGCCACCCCTGTCACCACCGAAGCCGCCTCGGCCTCCTCCTGATGAATCCCTGGGCTGAGAGAAATCAAGGCGTATTGAACGACCTTCAATCTCTTGGCCATTGCAAGCATCGAAGGCCTTTTTAGCACTCTCAACGTCCTCGAACTCGACATAACCGAATCCCTTGGGGCGGCCGGTATCACGGTCCGTGGGAAGACGGATGTTTTTGACACCATAGTCGTTGAAGAAAGTCCAGACAGTGTCCTCATTCACGCCGAAGCTGAGGTTACCAACGAAGAGGGTGCTGCTTGGTGGGCTGACCTGGTCGTTGAATGATTTGGCGCGATTCTCTCGGGCCTTCTCCTTGTTGGGTGGTGTGCTACGATCGATGTTGACCGCACGACCATCAATCTCCATGCCTTGAAGCTCAAGAGCCTTCTCGACGGCCTCTGCGGTTTTGAAACGAACATATCCAAACCCTCTTGACTTGCCAGAGTCACGGTCGGTTTGGACATGAGCTGATTCGATCTCACCGCACTGAGCAAATTCTTGGGCAAGACGATCATCGTCGACAGACCAAGAGAGCTTTCCAACGAAGATCGTGGTAGTTGGCTCTTCACCAGTACTCGATTCTGTCTTGGCCTTCTTGGCCTGAGGCTCACCATCGTCGTCCGCTTTGCGCTTGGTACCTATTCGAATTATGAGAAGAGCGCAACGAAAATATTATAACGCAATGCTTACCCTTGGTACCATTCACTGCCGGTGCGGCCTTAGCAGCAGTAGCATCAGCCATCTCGACGTCGGAATCCTCAGAGTCGCTTTCTTCTTCTGATGATGATGATGATGAGGATGAAGATTTGGTGTCTTTGGCAGCGGTTTTAGCGGGTGCCTCATCATCAGAGTCGGAGGAAGAATCAGAGTCGGAAGAGTCATCCTTATCAGCGCCCTTTGCTGGGGCTTTTACGCCGTTAGTTGCAGGCTTTTTGGGTGCCTCATCTTCTGAAGAGTCAGATGATTCACTGTCAGACTCGTCCGAGGATTCGTCCTTTTTGGGTGCGGCGGCAGCTGGCTTAGCAGGAGTAGCCTTGCTTTTTGATGGTTTCGACTCTTCTTCAGAATCCGAGTCAGAAGATTCATCAGACTCTGAGTCTGAGGATTCGTCCTTTTTAGTGGCAGCGACCTTCGAGGCCTTTGAAGGAGCTGCAGATTTCTTCTGAGCTGCAGGAGCAGGTGTTTCATCATCGCTTTCGCTATCGTCATCACTGGAAGATGTCGATGGTGCTTTGGCGGGAGCAGCTTTCACTTGAGCAGCTTTGGGCTTCTCCTCCTCTGACTCTGATGAGCTTTCGGAGCTCTCGTCGGAAGATTCCTTTGCAGGCTTTGCCTGTAAAGATTATTAGCCAAAGATTTATAGATATGAAATCACCAAATACCTTTCCATTGGCCTTCGAAGCCTTTTCAGAGCTTTTCTTCTAAGTGTAGTTGAATAAAAAGTTCGAAGCAAAAGCTGAGGATTAACATACTGCTTTGGCCAAAATCTCCTTCGAACTGACGGGAACTTGTGCAATAGGAGCAACCTTCTTTGCCTCTTTGCCCTTCGTAGTCGCGGCCGACTTCTTGTCGGATTTTTTATCGGATTTGGCCATTGGATGAGAGGGGAGTAGAGGATGGGAGTGCGGAATATCTACATCCAAAAAAATTTGATGAGCATTTAGATGTTTAGGGCCGGTTATATTTTAAAATCACCTGACTGTCGAAGCGTTGTGACACTGACATTACTTGGTGTCACGGTGCTTTGCGAGATCTGTAGTTGCGCTCGTTATCTGTGCCCTATGGAAGAAAGCCAGTTTGACGTTGTCGTTATTGGAACAGGGCTGCTTGAAAGTATAACTGCGAGGTATGTCTGTTGATCGTATAAGGAAGCGAATAACAAATTACCCCTCAGCGCGCTTTCCAAGGCTGGCTATAAAGTCGCGCATATTGATCAAAACTCGTATTATGGCGCGGAGGAGGCTACACTGTCGTTAGATGAACTAGCTCAGTGGATCGACAAACAGCAATCATCTGACACACAAAATAGTCGGTTTAAGCATGCAAAACGCTCAGACACGGTCCCTAAACAGTCTCGACAGTATGCAGTCTGCTTGCAACCCTCGATCATCCCTTCCATTGGTCCAATGATATCATCTCTAGTGGCATCAGGAGTTGCAAAATATAGTGGATTTCGTCTTTTGGACTGTCTCACCATCTATAATAAAACAGGCTCTATCGCCAATGTTCCCAGTAGCAAGGAGGATATTTTCAAAAGCAAAGAAATCAGCCTGCTCGACAAACGGCGTCTCATGCGATTCTTAACTTTCGCAAGCGGTGAATTTGAAGGGAAGCAGGAATTGGAAGGCAAAGAAGACCTCCCGTTTCCTGAGTTCCTTTCCACTGGGTTCTCTCTAAACGAAAACATCTGCAGTGTGATCTCCTATGCATTGGCATTCTGCTTGTCCCCCGATGGTAGGTGACCTTCTACAAGATATCCTGCGCCGGTTGATCATATTCTTTACAGATGCGACTTTACCTGCACTTAAACGCTTGAGGCATTACCTGAGGTCAAGTGGACGCTACGGACCCTCGCCGTTCCTTATTGGCCACTATGGGGGAACGGGGGACATCGCGCAAGGTTTCTGTCGAGCCTCAGCTGTCAGTGGGGGTGTCTATATCCTTGGCCGTGATATCACCGGCATAGCACCTATTTCTTCGGATCCAAATGGCTTCAACTATGCGATTACATTGTCTGACTTCCCAGATACCATTTCGACTCGTTTGGTCATTACGTCCCCTTCGAACTCTCCCCTTCCAGTCGGAGTTACCCCTAGACAATTATCTAGGACGTCTGCACAAGTATCCAACATCCACTGTATGGCACGGGGTATCCTAATTCTTGATAGACCGTTGGCATCACCACCACAAGAACCTCTCTCAGATTTCGCCGAAACCGCTGGTGATGTCGATGAGAACCAGACATCGCCCCCTCTTGCCATTGATACTGGAATTCTCGTCTTTCCTCCTGGATCGGTACAGGGTGGGTCGTCGAAGCACCCAGTAACCGTTCTGGTCACAGGGGAAGGCAGTTTATCCACACCTAAAGGAAAATGTAAGCTGTATAAGACTTTTTTGATTAGGCTAATATTGGGCAATAGGGATCGTCTATATTGGCTGCCCTCTTTCCGAAGATTTGGAGGACTCAACGACTGCTGAAGATGTCTTGAAGCCTTACGTGGACGCCATTCTTTCTCTATCTACAAACCCATCGAGTGGCCCCATTGATCCCCTTTTCTCTGTGTCTTATCTGGAATACTCGCCACAGGAGTTAACCAACACTACAAATGAGTCGACATACATCATCGTTCCACCCCCAGCTATTGCATCTCTTGCTGATATATGTGATGAATTAACTGTTGACGCAGAAGCTACTTTCAAAGCCGCTATTCAGGTTCTCCGGCAACTGAGTCCTCGAGAGAACGATGATGATGAATATCCACCTTTCTGGCCACCACTGCCTGTGGAAGAAGAGGATAATGAATGGTAATCGACTGTTACTCCATCTCAATTTGCCCACTTTTCTTGCAATATTAATTGTATCCATTATGCATTATATACTACTTATTAATATACGGGGATCATGGTATACAGCTTGGTGTTGTTGTAGGGATTTTACAAAAGACGGTTGTGCTTTCTTGTAGTCTTGGTCCTCGACCTGGAAGGTGTGCTTCTGATACCCAGAGTGCGTTTTACTTTGGTCATGAAAGGTACATGGGTTTCCTGTGGTCGTCCCTGGGTGTAAAAATATTTAAGATACTTGCTCAACTCGTAGGATTCCTCGCGAGGACTCACCATGAAACGAAGTTCTTTCTTCGCCTTCTTGCGTCCACTGCGGGTGGTGTTAGGGTTGGACAAGGCAGATTCTATCCGAGAAAACATATTAATCGCTGAAGGCTATGGACAGTTATTTGAAAACTCACTATAACCTCCCGCAACTCTATTCTTGTTTGCTCGATGGAAGAAACCACCGCGGGTGCTACGAGGAGCAGTTGAGTGGCCAGAAGAGCTGAAGAAGCCTTTACGGCGTGAGCTTGTGGTAGTCGTGGGTGCAGTTGAACGAGTAAAGAGAGGCATGATATTTAGCTAATAGCAAATGTGATTTGAAGATGGCATCTGGAATGGTCAACAGTCTTATATATGTTTTTTATCATTGTTAGTGGGTACATTTACGTCATAAGAACAGCTACAGTATTTCTATTGAACCCAGGAGCGAAGTGGGGGCGTTAACATCATTTGACAGAGTGGCGCCTAATGATATAACATTAGCCCCTAAAAGTTGATGACGCTTGTTGCCAAACCAGCACAAATACATCATTTCCCTCACATTCATTTCCAACCATCGTTCATGATGCATAATCTCCCTGAATTCAATAATTATAAAGGTACTTACTATTTGTTCTTTATCTCGCACACCTACGCCTAACTTCTATATTTACAGATACATGATGTACTTTATGCATCGCTTGTAAGCATGGGATGATACATGCAGGATCACATCCTACCCCGACTTTGGTAACATGCAGCCTTGAATCAGAAATGTCCCCAGGCGAACCTTCACGTGAGATAAAGGAACACAGCAAGATACACTGACACTGGCAGTGCGCTCCTACTCCACTTCTGAATCCGTAGCATCTCCAAAGCCCATATCCATTAACTTTGTGTCATCGGTTTGTGAGCTCAATGCTACCTCTGGCTCCAAAAGGCTTGTGGAGTTTTTATATGTCCAACGACGAACAAGTTCGAATCCCCTGGATCCCAATACTGGCTGCAGTCCCTATTTGTTGGTTACTTTATCGAAAGTTCAACATCCAGCGCGACAGCCCAAATGCACCACCAGGCAACCCAGCTGCTGGGGCATCTCAAGGAAGTGCGAAGCAAGATGCTCAGAATGGAGGTAACAGCTATGAACGGTTATATCTAGGCGAATGCCCATCCTGATGTGTCTCCGTTTATGCAGTTTGGAACCCAGTCAAATTCTCGTATCCCCCGGTGCAAGCCTGCACAGACCGTGTTGCCGATATCAAACCAATCCCTTACCGACCTTTCAAATGGGGCCCATATCAGTATGTTAATCGCATTATTTTACTTTGCCAAAATGCTTATAAGTAACGTCTGTCCCTTTACCTCGATAGTGTAACAATGGGGATACGCAACATGCCGTGGAATGAATGGATTGAGGTGAATCACTCATCCGACTCTTCACAATTTGTTGTTAATACCCGCTTCGCCGCCGCTGTTTTTTTTACCTCATTTCAAGCTTGACCGAGGTCACGCTAAGTACAATCGCATCAAGAAACATCGTGTTCAAACACGAGGAAATAAGGCAGTTCGAGTCTTGGGGGATGGGATGAACCCTGGCGTGCGAGGAGGTGGGGAGGCAGGTAACGAACGATCGTTTTTCCGCTGCTCATACCCGTTCTAATCGACTCCCTCGTTTGTTGCTTCCCTTTCGAATGGCTCGTGCATGCATGGGATGAACCCATGTGGTCAATCTCATCGACCTATGATTTGTTCACATTTCACAGCGGTCGAACTCGTGCATGAGCTAGCAGAGTATCTTTCCCGCAGATACCCTGAAGACTTTTACGTTGTCCGGCACTCGCATCGCTCTTCCGACGCATCCCAAGAGCCGTTTGAAAGCCAGCAGACACCGTACACTGACTGGGGCTGGGACGGGCAACCCCCTATCCGACAAATTTCCATCACGGCCCTGGGTGAAGTCTACGACTTGCCCCTCTCGGTTGCAGATGGTCATCGAGCACCGGAAAGAGCTTTAGAGATCGCTGGATACCTGTAAGTCGCGTGGTGCTTGCTATCTGGCAATTAATTCTAATACCATGTGTCTAGGATCCAAGACGACTTAGCCTTGATGATTCAAGGTATTCATATTTTGCTATGGTCTTAAATTTTGGGCTTATCAATGTTATTTTTCAACTTGCAGGAGAGGATGGCCGCTACTACTTCCAGGCCGGCTCTATTTGTCTACCCGGTCGGTATCAATCTGTATGTAAATTCTTTCCGACTTACATGGTCGTTCAACCTCTAGGTTTCTGGCGAATGGAAGATAAAATCGGCCTCCCGTTGGATGAGATCCACATTACTGGCCATGTGCCGCAATGTAAGTTTGTCCCCCGTTTTTCGAGTTTTTTTTTTCTTCGTAAATGCTTGTGCTGGGTGGTTCTTGTTATGTTGTTATGGTGCTCGCCACTCCATTTCCCGTCAGAAATGCAGCGGACACTTGTGTCAAGGTCGGCCCTGTTGGAAGGTCTGATGCCCAGTAATGCGGAATGGAGACTCTCGGTCCCGTCGATCTTGACAAGCGCTAAAGGAGCTTCCTCCTATTGCGCATGCTTATCATCAATGGCAATGACGCCATTGTGCCGCGCGTCGCATCCTCAGATTGCAAGCACGAGAAACCGATTTTTTGTGCTTGTATTTAGGTCCGATTGAGACACCCAACCAATGTGATGGTGTGTGGGACGTGCAGGGTCAGGTTTACACCAAGTGCCTATGATATTTTTCCACTCCAATGCCTCCATTATGAAGGCATTGGGAGGGCAGGATTGCCTTGCAACTTGAACTGGGCATTCGGCATCCTTGTTCTCAGCATTCACATGCTCACATGGATGCCTATTGCCCCCGCGAGCCTATTTTCCCTTTCTACTTTGATGATGGAGAGAATTGCATCATTGTGTGCTCCGCATTACGAGTTGCGGGTTGGAGGGCTTAATGGATGGAATTGGCTGCTCGTTCATCACAATCAATGGCACACTTGCAATATCAGCACAGAAAGGATGGCGGCGACTTTTATTATTTCATTCATTCTATATGAACATGGTTGCATTCAATTGCTCGAAAGTCGACCCGCTCTCGGGGAAATTAATAAGAACACATCGAACGTGATGTGGAGCTTAGGACAGCGCTTGTTTTCTCGCAGATGTCTTGGCTGGGTATAGCCTTGGGCGTGGCATTTGGATTCTCGAACGTGTAACAGAAGCCAGGTTCTTAACCCTTGGTTGAAGTTAAAATTATCGTGTTTGGGGTGGAAGGCTGGGATTATGGGAACTGAATGGGCTTAGAATAGGCTCAGAAGCAGCTGGGACAATGCTGTGGTTGGAGCTGTGCGCCGGATTGGGAAGCATTTTTATCTTGCGTGGCATGATCATTGCCTTGGACGGGATGAAGTGTCCCAAGATAAACTGACACACTGAGTCAAGGACGGGGCGCACGAGACAGTTGGCAGATGTCGAGCTAAAAGGTTGATCGATGTGGCCGGTTTTTGGAGAGGTTTTGTGCGTGCCGTGTATAATTTGGCGCGGGTGTGTAAGAGAGAGAGGGGGGTCTGTAGACGGACATTAAATCAGGAAGGCTGAGGAGAGGATGATCGTGTCAGTTGGGCTCAATGAAAGTTTGGGAGGCTTCTCTTTTCGCATCCGTGGCTAAACGATTGGCATTTGAGATAGTCGCGGATTGTCATTTTGTGCTTGCGATTTTTTTGTGTCCCTGGGGCAGGTGTTGAAGACTCGAGGTTGGATAAAGGGATCGCGGAGATTGAGAGACCCGCATCTTATCTTGTGACCGAGGATGGGGATTACAGGCAGGGTTTATTGTCTGGGCAGAATATTCTCTTGATGGCCTACATAGAATTGGATTGACAGTTGTGTCAATGGGTAGATGTCGTTGTATTCACTCGGATCCTCGACCTACCCTTGTGCAGCAGCACTGTTGGGGGCAGCAGCATGCCCTCAAGGTTGCGGTCCAAGTGGCTTGGTACAGGATGCTTCATTTCGCTAGCATTTTGTTTTTTTGTGGGGTACTGGGATGGATTTTTGGTGACGGAGAGTTCCCGTCGGCAGTCTAATCTGCTCGGATCGAAGACCGAGACCGAGACGATTGTTGGGTTGTTCGTGTCTCAAGGCGGTTCAATTAAAAAGGATGGCGCAGTAACGCCGACGGTGTTCCATTCTTGACATTTTGTCGGGCGTTTGATATTGCGATGCTGGGTGTATTTAGACGCGCTTCCATGTTTCGAAAGTTTTCTTGATCAGGGGACTAACGATTTTACAGATGAAGAAAAATTGCAAAAAAGCATGGATCGATTCTTTCAAAAGATGACAGTGGATAAACCGGTGATGCGGAACAACTACTTTTTTCAGACTGTGGGGAAAGAGTCGATGGCTGTGGATGATATTGAAGGGTCTGAACTGGCGTGGTCTAAATTTACACTTGGATCTGAGGATGAGTATGAACACGGAGAGATAGGCAATGGGGGTAAAAGATTAAAGGTTGAAGAAGATTATCCAATGGTAACGATCGAACAAATTTATTTGCGAACGGAACGACAAACACTTCGACGGCTTAAACAAAGTGGAGCTATAATATTTACAATTCGAACGTATCTCACTAGGATAGTTGATTTAGCAGAAGAGGATGATGAAGAGAGAGGAGGAAGATTAGCAGGTAGATTGTATAGTGCACTTGAGAGTTGGCCTGATGATGTTGGAAAGTACAAGGGAAAGAATCGGGGAAAGTGGTATTCAGTTGTTTTGGAGTATTTATCAAAATGACGCAATTATCAGGCACGTCAAATAGTAGCAAATAAAAAAAGAGGATGATATAATAAAAAAGTGTCTACGTCAGTGGTCGTCATTTCTTTTTTCCCAAAGTCTTTAAATCATCATCATCATCATCAAATGTCTCCAAAAAGTCGTTCTCGTAGTCCTGACCAACAACAACAACAACAACCACAAAGACAGACTCGTTCAGATTTTTATCTTGAACCAAATCCTTTTGAAGAATCTTTCAAGACTCCTTCAAACGTCAGAGGAGAAAATAATAATAATAACATTGATAATTCTCCAAAACTCTCTCCAAAACAACGTTCTTCTTCTCCCAACAGACCAGTTTTACCTCCTTTGGCTTCCATTTCTTCTCCATCCGACCCTTCATCCTATCCATGGGCTTACAATGCAAACTCTATCAATTCTTTGCGCTCGGGCCCTCTTTCTCCAGCAATGTTAGCTGGTCCTCAGCAGTCCACAGACCAACCCACTGCGACCCATTTGCCTTTTGATCCTGCAAATTTTAGGACGGGACTTACTCCAAGGACAGGTCTGACTCCAAGGACAGGTTTGACCCCTGGCACAGGTCTAACTCCTCTAGTCGCTGGCTTTCCACCTTCACCAGGCACTGCTGCGTTTTTGGCTATCATGAATAGCAACAACCCAAACTCTGCAAATGCAAATCCATCTCAGGCGACTATAACCCCCAACACTCTCAATGCCATAAGTGGCGTTCTCAATTCCAATCCCTATCAATCGTCCAATCTCCATCATTCGTCATCAACAGCTGCTAATCAGTCCGCCTCGTCTGATTCACCAGCACCAAACTCGTCATATATCCCTTCCTCATCATCAGCAACAAACACAGCTGCAAACGGTCTATTCCTCCTATCTCAGGCTCATCAGGAGCTTACAAAGCGGGAAGAAGCTCAAGCACGAGCAGGTAACGCCTCCTCCAACAATACCGTCTCAACAACAAACCCCGCTTCTACAACTTCTGCCAACCCTAAACGTGGCTCAAAGCGTAAATCTTATGATGCCATCTCTCCACCACCTCCATCAGCTACTACCAGATCAGCCGGTAAACGCACAAGAGCTTCCAATGGTCGCTCAAAACCAAGGGATATTTCCGAGGAAATGGACGACGAGGACGATTTGGACGACGACGTTGCCTCTCCTGATAACGATGACCTCGACATGGATCAGTCAAACCCTTCTAATAGGAGATCCAACAAGAAACCAGAGACCGAGGAGGAGAAGCGTAAAAACTTTTTGGAACGCAACAGACAAGGTCTTTATCTTTTACCCGTCATTTTCACTCGTATTTTCTCAAAATCATTTTCTAGCTGCACTCAAGTGTCGTCAGCGAAAGAAGGCCTGGCTTGCTCAGCTGCAAGCAAAAGTCGAATATCTCTCTCAGGAGAACGAACGTCTTACTTCGGCCCTCATTTCCTCCAGAGATGAGATTTCCCGCCTATCAGCCCTTGTTGGTGGCGCAGGCGTCGTAGGTCCCGTTCCTATGAACGTTCCTGTCGGACCAAGTGCTCAACCAGTCAGCATGAATGTCAGCATTCCTGGAAAGCAAACTGGAGCAGCAGCCGTTTCAGGGCCGGGCGGCGCTAGAACTTCAGGCTATGGTTACTAATTCCATTCCATTATTTCCATCCACATATCCACAACTTGTCACTCTTTGCTTGTTCCTGCTGGACGGAAAGAG
>NHTK01005963.1:0-31689 GCA_002938355.1 Panaeolus cyanescens | reverse complement strand
AGGAGTTCGAGGAGGTCGAACAAATTTTAGAATTGAGTACCACTAATATCATATCTTATCCCAGCCTGAAGAATTTTTTCAAGGCAATAAATAGAGAGCTCGTCTAAATATGAGGACTAATCGTAAAAATGGGTAATATATACAACAGGACATCTAACATTCAAACCGGTAATATACCTCTAATATCCCTTCCTCCATGTCGTTCAAGAGCGTTCAATATCCTCGCCGTTGAAGGATGAAAGGGAGGGTATAGCCTTGATTATCGATTCCTTGAAAGAGTTGTATATTGGGGCACAGAACGGGTAGGTCTCAGTATCTGGCAAACCTATGGAGTGACGCGGCAGCCAGTGCCGATTGTAAAATTGCCATTGCAGGCTGCTAAGCCCCCAATGTGAATAGTCTTGCCTCTCCAACTTGTCGGAAAAATATCCTCCAAAGAATGACGTGATACGGTCAAACTATAAAATAGAAAGACAGCGGTCAGTCAAGAGTCTAAGGGTTGCTAAATTCCATACCTCATCATCGCCTGGATAGGCCAAAATCAACCTTGTAGAGAGGGTGGAAAGCCCATCCGCCACATCATCCGTGTCCTCAAACCTGTCCTTCGAGAAGGATGAAAACAGCAGGCAAAGCGTCTCCAACCGGGGAAGATTGCTGGAAAAGAGTTGAAACAAATCGCATTGAAAACACAGGAGTGTTATTTTTAGGAACCGCAAGCTGCTGGCGTCTCCTCCTAACAATGGAATTATTGTAAGCAGATCCTTTGGACGTAAGACATGGTTTATGATTTGAAGGCGTGTCAATTTACAACCGAATAGCGTATGTTGGCCTAGGAATGAGGTGATGATAGAAACATATTGGTCAAGAGTATTAGCAAATCCATTGGGGTTGTGATCAATGAAGATGCAATCCCTGATCGAGTTGAAGACGTTGGGAATTTGAATGGGACCGGTATACACAACCTTACGTTTGCACCCTATCTGGTCGAAGTCCATCATCAGAGTTAAATCGTTCAGTGCATCTGTATGTGCTGCTAGAAAGCCATGGAATCCCATGAGGTCGTGCGGTTCCTCGAAGCCATGTGGGCCAGGAAAAACAAGATCTAAAAACGAAAGACGGGCCAAAGGTTTCAGCGACGTGAAGAACTGGTCCAGGGCCACCAAATCGTATATGAAATCCACTTCCAGCCGCGTGATAGTGTTGCACTTCTGGTTGACAAATTGCGCCACTTTGGTTGAAAAGCTTCGCCGGTCCTCCACGGAAAGCTTTGTCCAGGGCTCTAACATCGTCAGGGAAAGCACCTCCAAGCGTCTCAATACAGGCATTGCGTCCAGAATTCGGGGAAACTCGTTAAGCGCACCCTCTAACTCGAGCACAGAGAGCGCAGTCCATGGCGCACCATTGAGTCGAAGTAATTTCAACATCAAGTGGCTGTGGTTGTAACGAGCATGGTAGCTGTGAAGCTTAAGTTTCGACAGCCCGGACATGTTGCGGAGATGGGTGGACAGGAGTACTGCATTCCTAGAGGGAGTAGATAATTGACGCTGCCTGAAGTTTTTTTCGCGAAATAACCTGATCCAAAAGGACAGACGGTGTTCCTTGATGTCTTGTATATGGCGATCAAAGAATCCGGAACACAGGACTAGACTTTTGACGCGTTTTGCGACAATGGGACTACACCGATGTATCATAATAAGCAAGACCTCGTACAAGTGGTTGAGGAAACAATGATCCCACCTTAGATTGGCGATACAACGCAAGGTGCCATGACCCTCAACAAAACCTGCAAGCAAGCTGGAGTATTCTTCGTCCATGGCAATATTGAACAATGTCGAGTTCACTGCATAGAGTGAGAACCGGTATTCCTTGGGAACAAGGAAGTATATAATACGCCAGATCTCATAAGGCAGTTCAGGCGAACGCTTTGTGGATCTCTCAGTGAAAAACAGGCGGCGATAGCGAAGAAAAGGCATGCCAGAGACAATTGATCTTGAAGATGGTGGTTAGGTATTGAAACCAAGGCTGCTCATTGCAGTTTATATAGGAGCATCTTCATGGGCGACGGAGACTCGTTGCAAACATGAGGTTGACTACAATCATAGTGACTCTGATCATGAGTCGGAGAGTGAGGAACATTTCCGAGATGGCGAAGCGTGGCAGTGTTGCGTTCTGCCACTTAATTGGCACAAATCGTGCACAATGTTGGTCTCCTCGTTCCTGTACCCACAACAACATGAGTCTTTTTCTATAACAAGATCCAGATCCTTCAACGAGCAAACCGCGAACCACACGTTTCGGCACGAAGTAGAGAATGACTGACGGCATTGTGATCGATTGATATGTTATCATCATGTTGTAATGTCGGAAAACAATATCATAGAGACGAAAATTTAGAAAGCAGGTGGATGAAACTTCATGAAAAGAGGAAAGAACACCGACGGTCAAGGCGTTTACAGCAACAACGCGAAGGCTTAGTCACGGTGATTTGTCAGCATTCTGTGATAGCAAGCAGTATCATACAGGGGCTATTGTCAGGGTATCTTTCGAAGCGCAATACACTAAGTTAACATGATGTAAGATGGAAAGAAACGATATCATATATGTTTCACTATCTACTCGCCGAGAATTTGTTCGCATCGATATCACGATCTCGCCAAATCTCCTCGCCGTTGAACGAAATCAGAGATGACATAGCCCTCGCGAGCGGTCCCCTGAATGGGTCGTAGTTTGGGGCTTCGGATCTACAATCAATAGGTTTGAATCCTAAATGCAGTCTTTGTATCCCCCACTGAGAATAGTCGTATTTGTCCATCTCTTCGCAAAAAAAGGGCTCGAACAAGCCTATGATTTCGATATACTGTTAAATCATGGGAAAGATGAAGGAACACTCGAGCAACATATCACAGATTCCATACCTTATCACGATGCCGATCTGGGGACCAATCACGCCAATCGTAAGTCAGGGGGCGTTCTATAACTTTTGGTGGGTCACCCGTCGCCAAATCGGAGAAAGTAAGCTCGAGGACCTCCAACGAAGGACAACAACCGCAAAAGAGTTCAAGGAGCTTGCATCGAAAAGACTGAACGTTCATTTGAAGTACTCGCAAATGGCTTGAGTGTCCCCCAACTAGCCTAACGATTTTGGGGATTTCGTTTTCCTGGAGGCTCGAATTGGGCATGTGAAGCTGCGTCAATGTTTGGATGAATGATCCAATGTGTTGCTCCAGGAAAGACGTCGTGATCGCGTTACTTGAGATAGAAAAAGTAGGCCACAAGGTTAAGTTAGTGAGCCTAGGAAGTGAGATGCGGAATATTGGATGGCTGGTTATCTCATTATTGGAACGGAGCGGGCGGTACCGAAGGTCATAGTCGATGTCTAGAGTTACGGTGCGCAGAGCATCTGCATGGGCACTTAAGAAAGAGTGGCATCCCCTGAGGACGCTCACTTGCGCATAATGGGAGGGCCAAATAAATGACAGGGATGACAGATGGGGAAGAGGGAGAAGCGAGGCAAAGAATGGATCTACAGCATCGCTTGCATTGTGCACACCCAGTTTCGTGATGTTGCTACATTTTTCATTGACCAATTTCGCAACATCGGTCACAAGGGGTTGTTCGTAAGGGGGCTTATCTATCAGAGTCAAAATAAGCTCTTCCAAATGTTGGAAGATAGGCGCTGAGTGCAGGGTTAGGTGGACCAGGTCAAGCGGGAGATTCAACTCGAGTTTTGAGAGAGAAGAGGGTACAATCCATCGAGCGCGACGGGGTTGGATGAACTTCTGGAACCTTGTACGGGAGTATTTCAATGCAGGGTATTCAATTTTCAGGCTGGAAAGAGCTGTCATCTTGGGGATGCGAGTGGGGATTAGTTCCATGTTCCAGGAAACCATCTCCTTGAGAACTGGTTGCAATGTTATGCAATCAACTAGCCTCGACCAAAATGGTAAAGGTTTGGGCTCCTCATGTTCGATATCGGGCTCTAGAGCCAGACTTTTGACCTGTTTGAAGGCAAACGAACTGGATGATCAGGGTTCAATACAACTTGAAAAGAGAAGGAAAACAGTGGCAGGTTCACCTTAGATTGGCCACAAAATACCGAGTGTCAAAGCTTAAAGCGCCGCGCTGAGGTCGTAGATCCAAGTTGGAATACATTTCGTGCATGACAAGATTGAACAATGCTGAGTTCACCGAATATAGTGTGAGCCGGTAATCCTTGGGCAGGAGGTAGTAGATGATACGCCAGATCTCATAAGGCAGCTGAGAATTGGATGGTTCAAATGGGATTAACATCCGCTTAAGCACCCATAAAAATCGAGAGTAAGCCATTGCGCTGCCAGCTAGTAAAGCTTTTGGTCGATCTTGGTTAGCTGTATAGGTCTGGAGATGGTTCAAAGTCAATGTACATTCACGCCGCAGTGCAGAGTTAGCAAGGTTAAGTACTTGCAAACATGAGGCTTAAACGAGGTCAGCCTTCAACTATGTCCGAGTCAGACTGAGTTTAAAATTGATACTTACCTTGAGCACCGTAGACTCGTGATGTGACCCTGACAATTTTCCGAAACAACCTGCACCAAACTGAAAAGGAACCTTTGTTGACCTTGTAAACGTATCCACGAAAGACTTTTCGTGTCAGAGCCAGCCTTTTGACAATCTGTGCGACAATAGAATGACGAACAGGTTTTTTTTCTCGTTTGACCTTTTTGACGGGTTCACCTCATTTTCTTTTACTTTGAGCAGATATAGACCACACGTAGAAGAAATTTTGAAAGGACTTGAATGAAAGCTGATGAAAGGGCAAAAGAACCTGAGCAGGTTTGGAGCAGGTCATCGTCGACGCCGAAAGCTTAGTCATCGTGGTGTGTCACCACGGATCTGATGGCAAGGCCAAGCCCGCAGTCGATCCGCTGGCTTCATCAAAGCGCTAACCTCCTCCAATCCTCCATACCGAAGCCTCTCCATCTTCCCAATGAATCATGGCTTGGATGGGCTCGATTTGAAAGACGTAGAGCTACGGGGTTCGGTGTCTGTCAGGCCAGTAAAGAAGACAGAAGAAATCCCAGGTGTGAGCAAAGTCATTCTGTGGGCAACGTCTTGGTCCTCCGTTAATGTAGTTACTGACACCGTTTACACAAGAATCATGGGTCCAACGGGAGCCGGGAAGAGCACTGTTAGTGGTTGATCTTTCCCACCATCCATATCTCAGACTTTGTGCAGTTCATAGAAGCACTCGCTGGGACTGGTTCATCCATTATCGGCATCTCTAGCGGCCAGTTGGATGGCTACACCCAGCAAGTTACAGCGTACAAGGTGGAGAATGTCACGAAGCGATACACTGATAGGGACTGGCCAATATATTTGCTGGATACTCCAGGATTTGCAGACCCAAACATTTCCGAATTCGAAATTGTATCTGGAGTGAGAAGATGGATGGGGAATAATGGGTACGCATAGTATACAAATCTAGGTCGTCTTTTTCCTCACTTTTTTGTCTTAGCGTCACATTCGTCGATCTTATCCTGTACATGAACCCAATTACGGTGACACGTTTGCCAGGTACCCAACGAGAGGTTATCAAAACGTTCAAAGATCTCACAGGAGAACAAACGGCAAATAAAGTGACCATCGTCACCACTATGTGGGATATGGCACATAATGAACGAGCTAAAGAGCGTGCCAAATCAAATTTCAAGCAGCTGCAGGATGTATGGAAGGTTTGTGGCCATGTTTGTATCGAGGTGCGTTTCGGGCTCACTTCCAGCTGCACACAACAACAGGACTTTCAACTAGCGCGAATCACAAAATTCCACAATACACAAGCATCCTCTATTCAGATCCTAGACAAAGCACTGTTAGGTTCGCATTCGACCTCTCGCTTCCGTGGCATTGACCTTGACCAGGGCAATACCCTGACAAGTTACGATACAGCCTATGGCAAAAGTCTATATCGTACCCTCAAGGTCCGCATTGAGTTACTTCAAATAAAGAAAAACGAGCTCCAGACTGAGCTTGACGATCCATCCACCAAAAACAACGATGCGCTTGCTTCACTATTGAAATCACAACTTCGAAAGGTTGATAATCTGCTTCAGAAGTTTCAGAAGCAACTTGATGCGTTTGGTGCCCCTCCTAATGTGTCATCGGCCCAGGCATTGCCGCCGAGAGAATCATCTGTGCATACAGCTGAAGTTGGAGAGACAAAGACACCCACTCCCCCATTAACCGACATACCCGACATTGACAGTGATATGGACTCTATGGACTTGCAACTTCGCATTGCCCAGGAAGCATCATGGGCGCTTATGGACACCACCAATGCTTGTTTTGACGACGACCAGAGGTCGATACCCTCCATTTTCTCAGCTCATAATTCACCATCAGCCTCCAAAATTTGCCTAAGCCAGTCCAAAGCAGGTTGCGAAGGCACACCAAATGCTGCTTTAGAAACCGGCGCCAAAAAGCGAGCCCCTGTTGATGTGTGGCGCTGGATGAAACGAGGCATTCGAAAAGTTGTTGGGTCATAGGCGTGTTTGATCGTATGGAGCTGAATATGGATTAAATTAAATCAACTCATTGTCGCATTTTCTTTAGGTACCGGGGACGTTTGACCTATTAGCGTTACCAGTATTTACATAGACATGACCGTCGGTCATCGAACGCGCCTGCCGGGGCCAGCACCGGTGTTTAAACTTATGAGTCCTTTCATTTTAGCAAAACTGCTTTATTCCAGCTATGATAAAAATAAGTATAAAGGTCCGCAATGGATAGTACTGATGGAAAATATCTATCTACAATAATACATAAGACACGAGTTGCAACTTGCAAGTCGGCGAGTCTACGCGGCGGCTTCGCTGCCTTGATCTCGATGTCCAGATATGTAAAGACCCATGCAGTCCCAATCTCTAATCCCTGAGAAAACCGGAAGCGGATGGTTAAAAACTTTGCCATTCCAGGTATGTACCGTCTTCTGTGCAGTCAATCTCGAGGGGTCATTGTTGAAATACTTGTGCTGTTGGGAATGGAAAGAGTATCTTGCAGAATTTACGACGTTTTTTCTTTTTTGAGGAGCGTGTGGAGGTTCAACCTCCGCCTCGGCACCAATTTTTGGCATCGACTTTGAGTTTATGACGAAGCCGGGAAGAACAAAGGGAAGTGCTGCCTCCGGAGGGGCTGCGATGGCTTCACTCTTCCGCAAATGCTTCTTGATGGCCGCAGGGGTATTAGCCTTCTCATCTGTCTCATCTTTGTGGATGGATCTCTCGTGAGCGTTGACTTGCTTTTGTGTTTTGGCTGTAAACCCGCAGCCTTTGTGAGAGCATGTTACCGTCTAAATAACATAAGTCGCAAGGGAAGCGATGATGTATGAGATAAAGAATGATGTAAATCAGCTTTATGACGTAGACGCACCAGGTTCTTCCTTTTATTAGACTTTTTTGGATTTAATACGACTGTAGATTGAGCTTTGGGCATGATTTAGAAACTGGATAGTGAGTGTAGGAGTATAACTAATGCAGGTGTCGATGAGGAGGTGATAGTATGTGGAAAAGAAGAAGAATAATCCCTCCCCATCCTTTTATTCTCTTTCATTGTTTTGGCCCGCTCAAGCAACAATAGCCCGCAAGACGCGTCGTCGTCTATAAAGTGATGCGCCGCCCTTTCATGTCGCGTCGGTAAACCCATTTGGACAAGGGGTCAATGCACTATCAGTCATTGTCGAGGCAACGTCCTGGTCATAGCACATCCACTTGGTTACTGAATTTTTTTCTCGAATTGACAAGAGAATTTTCATGATATGGCATTTATTCCAAGATAAGAAAAAACATATTAAGGAGTGTGGTTCTACTGCATCAAGCAGGACGGAAGTTTACATCTAAGGAGTGAAGGGCCACGATGGGTTACTATATACTATATAATCTAGGGGCCTTTTTGTACTTTGATTTACTTCAAGATCAGCAAGAAGATAGTAGGAACCGCTTCATTGGGCGCCCTCGGAGTACATATTCATCACATGTGACTCAGAAGGTGGAGGTGTCTCTGTTGGAACTGTGCTAGTATCCGAGTTTCTGAGATGAATGCTGTCTCGTTCACTCTTCCAGACACCTAGCGCAAAAAGCTGTATTGCAGCCTGGGTTCGGTTCTGGTCGAGTACATGGGGTGGTGGCGGAGGGAGAATATTTCGACGCCAAGGCGCCAGAAAACTTGGAGGCTGTTGGCCCCGCAAAAGCAGGTTGGTGAAGAAGAGGCTCGCATTGAGCAGAGATTCGGGATTAGTGCGACAAACACTAGTATTTATTGCCTGGGACTCATCAAGAGATACCGTTTGAGGCGCTGCGTCTGATTGTGGTACGTCTTGTTGAGCGCTTGTTTGAGGTAAAACATCCGAGTACTCCTGAGCATATGTATCGACGTCACAATTAGTCATCTGAGTGGAGATGCTGTTATCGTCGAAGGATAATAAACCTTCGAAGTCAGTCATAATTTCAGGGTTGCCTGAAGACGAGCTGCTGATTGGTCTCCATGTAGAGCTTGAGGACGGACCCACAGCAGTATGCTCAGGTGTGCCCGTAGCAGCCTCTTTTCCATTATTCGGCTTCCTGGCTCTTCCACGAGGTTTCGACGATCCTGCTCGAGCTTTGATGTCCTTTACCTGAGCTGTGTGACTCCTAGCTGTGCGATTAATCTTTTGAGGCTTATAGCCGTGAGCAATCTGCCTATGGCGACAAAGATAACTGGGGTCGGCAAACTTCTGAGTACAGTTCTCTGGATCGTCTGTACATGGATAATTTAGCGATTTGTCGTGCTTTCGTGCAACGTGATAGGACATAGCGTGCGATATGTTCGTCGTGTAAGTGCACCCTTCGACTTTACAGGCCAAAGATCTACGATTAATACGAAATTTAGCGCTAATTATAAAACGTTATATGCATGTATTGAATATTACTCACCCTTCTTCACCCCCTCGATGCATCTTTGACTGTTGGTGCACCTCATAGGATGAGAGACGCATAAATTCTCGTCCACAAAGAATACATTTATACATCTCTGCTGGAAGAAAACCTTGAATCTAGTGTTATATGGAAAATTAGTTTTACCTCTTGCAACAGTGAGGGATTTGCTGTGTAAATGTTTTACGACTGGGTCAATGTGCTGTGTGTTTATATACTTTTGGAGAAGGTATTGCCATGTCGACATTTTTACTTTGTAGGAAACTTTGACAATGAAATAAACAATGCGCATTGCCCAGGTTCTCGACGCCGTTGCAATGTCATTGTCGGGGGCTTGACCGTATTGTATTGACAATGGTAGTTACTGGGATCTTCAAAGGGCTTATAAAATGGCATTGTCTCATGATCACAATAGGCGCATTGCTTCATAAACGCAAACAAGACAAAGTTTGATGATTGCTGCGAGTATAATGTGCGCTATGAGCCTATATATATGAGCCTATGGCGGTTGCCTTGCTTTGCCGAAGACGCCCGCTTCTCATCTTATCTTATCTCCATTGTAAGAAGTCGACCGATAACAAAGTACTCATGTTCGATTCAAAGTTCAAGAACAGAAAAGAGATTGTCAACTGGAAAGTTTGCAATTATCGTTCATATAAGTAACTACAGGAAAAATGAACCATTGGAGAAAGTGGGAAAAAATCAGGCTGGTCCAGTAGGAAGAGTGTTGAGACCAGACGACTGGCTGTAAAAATGGAAGGCATAAATGAGGTAGCAGAAGCGTAAAGAGCAGAAGAGCGTAACTAACGAGTAGAAACAAGAGCTGTAACGGGTCCCATTTAAATTCCAACGTTCGATGTTTCAACCAACGCGAAAAGCAACATGAAAAGCGAAGGCAAAAAATAATTCAAATGATCTAAAAAAGGGAGGAAAAATGGATCAGAAGTAGTCACGACGAAAAAATAATAAAATAGTCGGGCAAATACTTAGATGCCCCGTTATCGATACAGAGGAATCACAGTCTGGCTTTTTCACAGCTTCCTCCCAAAGTTCAACGAAAGTCGGGCATGTCCACTAGTACTGTCATGCAGAAGAGCCGTAGGGTCGTCCCGATAATGGTTGTTCTGCCTAGGAACATGCCCATGCACCCGTTCGCGATGTGTACTGAGCTGCCACGTCTTACCAACAAATCCACAGCCCTCCTTATTGCACTTCCGGAGCGGCTCAAGTATCCCATGTACACGCCTTAAATGACGTATCATGCGCCCCCTATCCTTTTCAGTATGGTCACAGTTTGCCTCCGGGCAAAATATGTCTCTGGGTCATGAATGGTTCATCATAAACCAACAAGGACAAGTTAGAACGCACCGGCCGATATTATGAATGCGAGCTAGGTGGCCTTTTATGTCCCTGAACCCTTTGTAACACCTATCGCACAACTTGGGAGTGACCCGTGGTGCCTTACGCCTTTTTGCCTCGGGATTTGAGAGTTCGTCAGTCGCTGGTCGTTTCATTCCTAGATGCAAGTTGTTAGAAATTAGTATGTAACGTGTTGCTGTTCAAGCTGTCAGCGGGGGAAATGAGAACGAGAGTCGTGACTTTGAAAGAGGTCGCTGCGCCGTATTTATACGATTAGGACAGAGCAAGAGTTGAGCATAATTGGAAATAAAATGAGGACACCTATACATGAGGCCAGAGTCATGGAAACCCTTTCAGGATCCATAATGCCCCCCTTTCAATCAACCATGGAAAGGGGAAAAAGAGTTTTAAACTACGAACGATGACGACAAGGAACATGGTGAGTCAAAGGGAGGACACAAAGAGAGTTCAAGTCCACTCACGGGCCTTCAAAGAGATGGATGGACACGCATAATCTCCTAATTTCATTTTCCACGTGTAATCGGCCCCAAAAGCATTAATATCAGCTCAAAGGTCCTCCAACTTGCTCTTACGCTCTCCAAGAACTGACATTCCAAAAAAAAGGTTGGTATAAGTATGCTGCCAAACGTACAACAATCGGAATATAGAGGATACATCGAGTTCAGCCTCGTGAATCATTATTACATAGGCATAATAGGAGCGCTGCCTTTCTCTAACGCTGTTCTTAAACTGTGGATAAGAGAAGTCAGCACAGATGCTTGGAAGGTGGTGACGCGGCCAGTGAAAGGTACAGGAATGGAAAAAAGCAGAGGGAAAGAAAAGACCATAAAAAGCCCACAAAAACGACGAAGAACAACCACAAAAATTCGTCTCAAAGATGTCCACAAAACATGGGAAAGAAAAACCAAAGAAATTCACAAAAAAAAAGTCGATCATAACGCCCTTGACAACACCGAGAAAAAGCGCAAAAAACGTCCATAAAAAATCAAAACCAACACCCACCTATAATCGTCTCCATTCTGCGTAATATACCTCACCCAAGGCAACGCCTGGTACCCGCTCTTCTCCACAATCTTGAGGTACCGGACTTGAATTCCCGACACTGTGAAGTAAGGGATTTCAAATTTGACAGTGATGGGTGCGCGTTTTTCAAAGTCTTGTTCTGCAACAAATAGCCGTTTAGTGAGTGACAGTAATAGAGAGTAGGTTGTGTGAAAGTTAAACAGGCTAGAAGGAAAGGGAAAGAGAAATGAAACGTACCACTCTTCACACTGGGAAGACCAAAGTGAGCCCGCATGAGGAACTCGCGACTTCCTCCCAACTGCTTGATTTTCCAGACGAACGCAGATTTGTCTGGGGCGTATTGTACACTTCCAGTTGATGCCTAGACAGAAAGAGTAAGCTATGTTGTGCACATGGAGAAAGAACGCCAGCACTCACTCTGAATTTTGGACTATCAGCATCATCAGGAACAGGAACATAAATCTCCACATTATTCGCTGTACTCCTCCGCTTAAACTGGCCCTTGACTTTAACCATGTACTCCACCCTGCTCCCCCTATGACTCTCCACGGCTGCTTCCACCCAGATGAGGGGCTTGACGGGCGTTGAGAGGCGGTATGACATCAGTTCAAATTCGCCGTCAGGTGGGATAAAGGAGATGGTTCTGTCGTTTTCAAACCGCGACAGTCGGACACATTGATGGAACTTGACGTCCTCCATCTCAATGGCTTTTCCTCGGGCAGCTAGTATGGAGATTAGAGCGTTGTACTAGAGTTAGGTGAGTGGGAGATGAAAGATGGGCGTACTTCTGCCGGTGCTTTCAAACATCACTTTATCGTTCAACCCTAGTCGCAGTTCTGGCATGCCAGATAGATAACATTTCATCTTGACCGCGCCCAAAATCTCTGATCTCACTACGTTTCCGTTGGCGTTAACCTGGACATCATCAGGTTCTGGTCCGAGGAGCAAAGGGCAGGGAGGGACGTACCAGCATATTCACGCTTTCAATCACATCCAAGAAGACCTCGTTCTTCCTATACCTTATACCCTCCGTTCTCCAGGATACGGCGTTGGTAACAGCCATGGGCGGTCTGACCTGGATCTCCAGCTTGTGCGATTCCTGCGTGATGTACTCTTGCAAGATCTTGCTCTCTGTGGTTTGTGGGTAGCCAAAGTCCATCATCTCGTCCATAAGCTCATAGATAATGACAAAGTTGTCTCTGATACTCTCTTCTTCCAGTTCTTTGAAGTATTCAACTAGAACTTGGACAAGACGGTGTAGGAAGATGATGATCTCTGATGCATTGCTGTTGCGTTTTGATAGAGCGAGGACTTGGGGTCATTTTTTTCAGCTTTCTTCAAAGTAAATAGTAATGAGGAATAATATACTCACGATAGAGGTTTGAATGTCGGATATGCATGTAATTGATCCCTTGGCTTGAGAAACATGGCGTAACCTGTTGTCCTTCCTCTTCGATTTCGAGGATGAGAGGCAGGAATCGTTCTACGTAAGAAGGCGGCACATCGTCCCTGTATGACCTTTGAATTAGAGGTTTCCCCTTGAGATCTAGGATGGCTATAAGGCTGGCCATGGGCGCGATGGGCGGTGTAGATGCGAGGAGGAGACGGTCTTGGTTGGGTGTTATGCGTTTCCGTTGCTGTTGCCTGTTTGGGAGTTTAAAGTCCGATATAAGGTCCGCTCGGCATTGAGACAGGGGCGTGGACTCTGGTTTCGATGAATCGCGCATTTCATCAGAGAAAATGCATAAAAACGCTATAAACAATCATTTGAATATATATCCTCATAAAATAATTTTAAAATAATATACTTTCAAATGCCTAGGGCCTTTGAAGTCGTGCCGAAGCTCCTTTATTTGCGAGTGCGACCTGGACCAAACACTGGCTTCCACAGCGCCACAACAGGCGAACTGCTCCCTGGTTTAAACCGTTCCGTTGACGAGAGACCGACGTCGTCCCACAGAATTTGTTTATGAACATTGTTGAGTCCTTATCTGGCATATATATCACAAGCGACGACGGCAGCGGTCATGCGATCACCCCTGAGACTTTTGGACGGCGATGATTCGTGCATGACTTCAACGGGCTATTGGTGGTATCCGGTATAAAAGTCATCTATGGGCAGAGCTGCAATAATTTCTCAAGGTCACATTATACCCCATATCTGCTTGATAATCTTACTGAAAGTACTCAAGCAGGCTCTTTCGACTTGCTTACGACCACCGCTTTGACTTTGGAAAGGACTTGTACAGAAGGATGCACCAAATCAAAGCTCTCGTATTTGACGTATTCGGAACCGTAGTGGATTGGAGGAGCAGCGTCGTCTCTCAGCTTGAGGCATTTGGTGAAAGACATGGAATCGCTGCAGGTATGGCTGACATCAAGTTGATTTCGCATCCTCATTCCAGCGCTGAGCGTACTAAACTCTTATTTTTTCGATATTTACAGGAAAGACCGATTGGGTGAAGTTCGCTGAACAATGGAGAAGCTCGTATATGAAGAATACGCAAGTTCATCTTACTGTTCGCAGCCCACCGACTGGAGGCTAACCCGTGAACAGACGACGAATTGCGATCGGTGGAGGCGGGTCGACGAACGTTGATGTCATGCATCGCGAGGTAACCATTATTCAATTAGGTATGAATGTTATCAAACCTTCTTACTTTCGACCCGTACTAGATCCTCGACGAAATGCTGGATCAACCCGAATGGGCGCATATCGGCAAAGCATGGGACGATGTAACGCGCGTCGAGGTCAATCTCTCATGGCACCGACTCAAAGGTGCGTATAACACGACTTCTCTGATTATTATCCTTGTTTCTCAAATTATTTTGATAGGTTGGCCTGATGCAGTGGAAGGATTAAAAGAGCTCAAGAAAGACTATATTCTTGCAACACTGTCGAACGGGAATATCAGACTTTTAGTAGACATGGTATGCCCGTGCCAGCCTTTCGTATCAGTAAATTCCATCCATATTTATTTTTATATACATGGTTTTCTAGGCAAAGTACGCAGGGTTACCTTGGGATATCATATTTTCGACGGAACTGTTCGATACGTTCAAACCGTATGTACCTTCCTAACTCTTTCGTTTATCCCTTACCCACCCCCGTCGTATCAGTAACCCGAAAGCATACCTCGAAACTATGCGTCACCTTGGCATCACCGACCCCTCTCAGTGCGCCATGGTTGCAGCGCACCTCTACGACGTCCGCGCAGCGGGGAGTGTGGGGATGTCAACTATCTATGTCTCGCGCCCCAAGGTATGTCCACACTAATGCTATCCTCAACATTATATATTACTACATGCTCAAAGCGAACTATAAAATCTAGGAAGACAACGCTACGGAAGTCGGCCAAGGTGGGGTGAAGAGCAAGAAAGAGGGTGGGGAAGTTGATTTGGTTGTCACTTCGTTTGTCGAACTTGCCAAGATGTTGAGGGAGGGGAAGAGGGGGGGTGACAGTGGTTCTGTTAATTAAACTTTGGACTTGCAGGTCAGTCACGCTTGGGCTGTGATAGAGTGGGTGGTTCAGTTAGTTGAAGGAGTTTGGAGGGACGTTTTCCTCGGGTTTGATTAATACTCAATGTAAGCAATGAAACAGTTTTTGCAGCAAAGTATTAAGCTAGGCCCTGACCGGAACAGTTTTGGAATTATGAATCGCGCCAGAAACGTTAGAAAGCTCTAGGGATTATGCATTATGCTTTGATTAAGCTTCATTCGATGCGTTTTTGGTATCGTGCCAAGGTATGACCTTGCTAGATAACGCCCAACATCGTTCTCGCGAGTTCAAATTCGTTGAGCTCCACATTCAATGTTCAACGCCCAACTACGGTATGTATTCCTCCCTTTAATCGCCTTCAAATATCCACATGCACAAGGTAAATAGCTAAAACGTACTCATTACACCCATTCAAAGCACATGGCGTGCATTAGCTATTAAGCTATTTTAGTTCTCACTCAAAGTTCAAGATCAAGTCAACCATCCTACGCGGGCCATTCCATGACCTTTTAGAACGCGTTGCAAGTGAGAGTTGCGAATCGAATCCTCTTTTTTGTGATACTGGTTTTGATATAATTGCCAGCACTGGCATGATCCGACGGATGAATCCGAATTCGAACTTGGAAGACCTACGTGAGTTGATTCGCGTTTGCGCGCTGCAGGATTTGCAGGAGAGGAGTTGGGTGGTGATTGTGTGGTTTTTTCATCGATGACTGGAAGTCCGCGAGAGGGCCTTCGTCGGAGAAGAACATCGATAACGTACTATCAGCAAAAAAAGGATGCTGTTCTCCCTGTAAATTCCGTATTCGACGCTGCGTGTTGCTATTCCTGCTAGACTCGAGTAGATAAACCTTCTTGGGTTATAGCGTACCGCGCGCTCTCATGCCTCCTATCTCATGGTCCGCATACACCCTTCCCTCTCGAGGTTTATCATCACACGCACAAATCAAAAATAAGTTTAAAAGAGGATCCAGACCATCGACCTCCTGCGCGGAAAGAGGAATCAGGATTCCAAAGGCCGCGCCGTCGACGGTGCTTCGAGAAACGAGAATCGATATAAAAATTCCTGCGCATGCGTCTTGGCCTAGTTTTTAGTAATGATATTAACACTAATATTTAATATTAAAATCATAAATCTCAAATTCGAATGATCCTTGAAGCTTCCAACCCGACCCCGGCTGGCCATTGCCGTTTCGAAGTTCAAGTGGGTCAACGTCCACGTCGTCCTTGTACTTTTTCCTTTTTTTTTTCTTTTTGTGCCATCACGGTTTATGATCACTTACTTAGTAGTTTATACATTGTTAATACATAAATCCTTCGAATTCTTACTACTACTGCGGCGCTTCGAATTCTCAAAAAACTCGGATCGATACCATCCTGCGAAGCCTCAAACTTCGAACCCCCATCACCCTTGCTTGTTTTCAAGTTTTCCTTGTAATTTTAAACCTTCCAGGATTCTTATAAATAAGTAACATCGAATCATCTTCCTTCCTTCCTCATCGACAGAACAGAAAGTCGAATCTCGTTACGTTTAAAGTCGTTTCTCTTGCACCATTCGCGGTATCAGCTCTTCGTTTCTATGTTGTAAACGGGCAAAAACTTGAACATTACTCATACTCACTGCAATGCGACTCATATCATCATCTACCCACCTCCTTGCGCTCATTCTTGCGCTCATAATCGCCTCAACCACAGCTCTCCCATCCTCAGAATTCAACCCCACACCTCATACCTACGTGCTACACGAAAAGCGTACCTCTACACCTCCCGGGTGGAAGCGGATCAAGCGTCACACCTCTCCCTCCCCTTCGTCAAACCCATCATCTCCACCAAATGCAAATACTCAGCTCATCCCCCTACGCATCGCACTAACACAATCCAACCTCGACATACTCCCAGATCTGTTGTACGACGTCGCAGACCCTGAGTCTGCGAATTATGGGAAACATTGGACTCCGAAAGAGGTGATGGAGAAGTTTAAACCGAGTGCGGAGAGTGTTAAGAAAGTGCGGGAGTGGTTGATTGCAGAGGGGTTAGGAGGGCATGGGGAGGAAAAGGTTCGGCGTGTCAATGAAGGTGGAAGTCATGGCATGGGCTATGTTAGTGGTGGTACTAGTAAGAGCAAGAGTGATGGAGGGAACGTACGAAAGCAGGGAATGAAGATAAGCCCTTCAAAAGGATGGATCGAGGTGCACGCGACGGTTGAGCAGATTGAAAAGCTTTTAAACACGGAGTATTATGTGTTCAAACATGATAATGGGGATGAACATATTGGTGAGCACGACTCGTGTTTTGTTCGAGAAGGTTATGCTGATCAACCTCCTTCTTGTTCTCCTATGCATTTTGCGATTCTTCTCTTTCTCTATTCGAATTCTGTTCTGTAATCCCCTCTTCTTTGGTTCTCCTCTCACTCGGCTATCCCCGGGTCCCACGACTTACTAGCCTGCACCGAATATCATCTCCCCAAACACATCGCACCGCACATCGACCTCATCACACCATCGATTCACTTTGACACTGTCCTGCGAAAGCGTTCCTCCTCCTCTTCATCTGCATCAACGTCCCAATTACTCTCAGCAAAAAAGATAGGTCAGCCTGGACACGGCATCACACCGCGAACTACAGGCACAGTGCACGCTTCCGAGTTATCGCTCAATGACCTGTCGAAATGCGATGATATGATCACCCCACCGTGTTTACGAGCGTTGTATGGGATTCAGTGGTATCCTATGATGTCTAGTAGGAACACATTGGCAATTGGTGGGCTCCCTATCTATCGGGTTGGTTGTTGTCTTATTTTGTTGGCTTTATTAGTGGAATACACACCCCAAGCATACGTTCAAGCTGATTTAGACATGTTCGCGAGCAACTTTTCAAAGCATCTTAGCGGTAAATCTCCAAAACTCGTGTCAATAGACGGAGGTAGGTGGTTCATTCCTTCCTTCCTCCCACCAATCATCTTCATCATTATGAAAAATTGCTGCAGGCGTCGTTCAAGATATCCAACAAGAATTCAGCTACAACGGAGAATCCAATCTCGATCTTCAATATGCTATGCACCTCGTCAACATGCCTGATTTCGAAGCGCATCAAGAGGTGTTGTTGTATCAGGTGGGCGATATACCGCAGGGTGAGCCAGATATTTATCATTGCTTATAATGCGACACATGCGCAATGTTAACGTCTTGATATTAGGAGCCACGTTTAACAATCTCCTTGACGCTATAGACGGCAGTTATTGCACATTTCAAGGAGGGGATGATCCGTTTCAGGATGGATCTTACCCAGATGATTACCCTAATGGTTATCACAGTAAGTCGTCCCCCTGCTTCTCTCCCCTCCCCTCATCTTAAAATTCTCTCCCCACCTCTCTTCGTCCACCCCATCTAACCACTCTTCCCTCCCTCGTAGACCCGACAGACTGCGGAATCACCAAACCAGCCAATGTGATCTCCACCTCGTATGGGTACAATGAAGCCGACCTGAGCGTGTTTTATACGGCGAGACAGTGCGCTGAGTGAGTGGTGGTTTTTGGTCCATTTTGTCACATTTTTTCGATGCTCTTTCCATCCTTCAACCCCTTTTCTTCCCTCATTCACCTCGCCATGCTCAATCCCATCTACCCAGATACGCCAAACTAGGACTCATGGGCGTCACAGTCGTATACTCATCAGGAGACAGCGGTGTCGCAGGTATCTCCTTTCCTCTAGATCCTTTCTCTAGGGCTTTAATAATTGATACGACTTGAATATCGATAGGTAACGGTGACTACTGCTTGAACCCAGATGGTATGCTCACACCCTCACCTTCATCTATCACTAAGTAGTATTCATTGTATCCCTTTTACAGGTTCTCAGACCGAAGAAGGTAGAATATTTAATCCAGGTAAGCCCTCCTCTCCCTCCTTTTTCCAAAGCTCATCAAGGTCAAGGTTTCCCATCCACATGCCCCTACATCACCTCCGTCGGCGCTACCCAACTCAACTCGGGCGCCAAACTCAACCCGGTCACTCCAGCCAGTGTCGGGGGTACAGGGACCGGTGTAATCGATAACAGTAATGATAATAATAACCTTGAGAGCGCGTGCGAGACCGCGATACGGAGTGGAGGTGGGTTTAGTAATTATTTTGCGATGCCTCGGTATCAGAAGAGACATGTGGAGGGGTATTTGAAGAGGTGGGGGGTGGAAATTGGTGATAAGGATGAAGATGGGGTGGGGTTGTGGAATTCGACGGGGATGGTGCGTTTTTTTTGGTTGATTTGATTGTTAAATATAGCTAACTGATAAACGGCGAATTGGGTTGATAGAGTCGGGCGTATCCTGATATTTCTGCCAATGGGTGTGTACTTTCGCTCTTTCTGTTATGTAGTGATGATTAACGATTTGGTTCAGAGCGAATTATATGGTAGCTGTACGTCCCTTTCTTCTTCCCTCTCGATCCCTTGACCGAATAAAACTCCCTTTAACATTTCTTGACACTCCCCAGGTCAACGGCGTCTACCACCGCGTCTTCGGCACCTCCGCATCCGCACCCGTCATAGCCTCCATCTTCACACTCATCAACGACGCACGCCTTGCGAGTGGAAAAAAGCCGATTGGGTTTGCGAATCCTGCTGTGAGTCTCTTCTCCTCTTCTCCCTTTCATAAATTCCCTGTCTTTCCCCTTTCCTCGCCCCTCTTCTTCTCGTGATCGTCGTCTTTTAATCTCCATTAATTCAAAACTAATATTTTGCCTAGCTCTACTCCTCCCTCTTTTCCGACACGACGACTGACATTACATCGGGCGCTAATTGGGGATGTGGATCGGAGGGATTCAAAGCTGTGGAAGGGTGGGATCCTGTGACGGGGTTGGGGACGCCGGTGTTTGGGAGGTTGTTGGCGAAGTGGTTGCTTTTGCCTTAGGTGAGGGGAGAGGGTTGATATTTAAGGGGTGGGGGTCGATACTATTCCCGTCAAGATGAAAGTACGAGTGTTTGTGATTAGATATCCATATTACTTGTTTGATGTGTACAGTGACTGTTTGGCGTTCAAAATCGAAAACCCGCGACTTCTAACGCTCGTTACCCTTCTCTTTCACTCAAAACTTCAAAAAGATTCCTTCTAGCTGACTCGAACAACTGACCTCGTCATTGTATGTTAGTTACGTGGAGTTTCTGATACTAGTGACGCGCTCTACCAACTGAGCTAAGAAGGATGTAGGATTTGTAATACGTGAATAAGATATGTTGTTAGGGTTAAGGTTTGGTCAATGCGCTGCGATTACGAAAATATCTAAAGCACGAAGACCTCAGGCCTCTCAAGACGTTGTCATCCTCTATCCTTATATTCTGACCCAGGTGAGTATTGGCGAGCTTCGTGAGCAGGCCGTGAGAAAAATTGGAGTGATGTGTGTGAACCTGTGAGGAGCCAGAGCAGCAATTTTTAACTGGCAACTTCTGGGCAACTTGTTCTGATTTCACCTCTCATTACTACTTCTTCCATCGTCTATGTTATTGCACTCTTGGACACGTTCATATAGGAAATAGTTGCCTGGCGTTATATAACCACTCTGAGACTTTGTCGTTCTCACTTGAAGCCATCGCAGGCTGAATCGATATCAAGGCGGTTTCGTTGCGATTGAGACTTGCTGGAGAACTTGGCCTGACTACGTAGACCGTCCTTGCTTGTAAACTTGCGTCTTGGGATACTTGATATTTTCTTGGGGACCTGAATGTCTGTCTTTTCTGGTCGAGTATCTGACTTTCTGCGTTGATTCCGGTATAATTCTTTGGTTCATTTCGCTCATTTTTCCTGGTCATTTTCATGTCAGCAATTGCAGAAGACGGTTCAGCGCAGCCCTCGGAGATAACCGATATTAAAAGTATGGTCATATTTGGTTGACCTCATAGGCTTGCCCTATAAAATTGCGCGTCCTTGAGTTTGAACCACGCCGACAACTGTTATCTTGCTTTGACTTGTACCCTCTGAACACAATATTCATAGCGTTGAGTCTGTGCTCTCAGGGTACAATTTCACTTGAAAAACAGCGCATATAGTCTACTTTTTTTCAATGTCACAGCGTGGTAGTGATTATCATGGACGTGGTCGGGGCGGTCACCCTCAGGCTGGCCATGGCGGTTACCAAGGGGGGCCTGGTGGTGGATATGGCTCTCGCGGCGGGTCTCCAGGGCGTGAGCGTGGGCGTGGCGGGTCTCCCAGTCGCGGCGGGTATGGCGGTGCCAGTCGAGGTGGCAATGACCAACTGGGGTAAGGCTGACTTCTATCTGAACTGGTTTCTCCTTTCCATCTCGAGAGTAACACTTTTTTTTTTATCCTAGTATATACCGACCTGGGCCCGTCTCTGTGGACTCTCGACTCCAAGACTCGTCTCAGGATAAGCTGGTTGCAGCCATGAATGGTCTCTCTATCCAACCCACTGATCTACCCCCCAAACCTGGTTATGGAACATTTGGACGACCGATTAACCTCAGATCAAACTTTTTTGCTGTCAGGGTCGAAAAAGGTTCGCTCTACGAGTACAACGTTGAGATTACTCCCGCGACAGCCATACGACGCGTCAAGCGACGCATTTTCCAAATTGCAGAAGAAAGTCCTTCGTGGGCGAGTTATGGTCTGATGGGTACGGTGGCTCATGACCATTCCGCTAAACTTATCTCTGCCAAACGCTTGCCTCAACCACTGACTCTGGCAATCCCGTTTTATGACGATGACGAAAATGGCCCAACCACCAAGTCCAAGACTTATCATCTCAACCTTACCTTCGTCCAAAAGCTCGATCTAGACGAACTGAGAAGGTGAGCGTCTCTATTTAAAAACCTTTCATCACTTCTGATGCCACGGGTGCCCTGTCTAGCTACGTCTCGGGAGACCTCCGTTATCGCAATGTTGATGTTTCCTCTAAGTTGGCAGCACTGCAAATCATTTTGGCCGCTCATGCCAACCGACCGGAAAGTGGAGGCGTTTTAGTCGGGCGAAACCGTTTCTTTTTCAAGACCGCTATGGAACCCTTCTCATTGGGCGGGGGGCTCGAAGCGTGGAAAGGCTTTTACTCCTCTGTTCGTCCTGCGCACAAGCAATTGATGATCAACGTCAACGGTAAGTTGACTATTTTTCTCGCAGTATTTTCATTAACACGCGAGCGACAGTTTGTATGACTGCATTTTACAAGGAGGGCAAACTGTCCGATGCTATCATGGCATTCCGCAATTCCAGCTTTGGTGCTCGTACATCGAACTTTGTTCGAGGCCTTCGTGTGAAAACCTTTCCGCTTCTCTACAAAAAGACTATCAAGACTGCAGCCAACGTAAACGCGCGACAGCACAAGTTTTTCTGCGATGAGTTGCGTAAGGAGGTCACTGTTGAAGAGTATTACTACAAGAGTAGGATTTCATACTTTTCCAATGGTTACTACCCATTCACGTTTTTCCAGAGTACAAGGTTCAACTCGCTCACCCAGAGATGGAGCTTGTCGATGTTGGTGGGAAGCGATCGACGCTGATTCCTCCCGAAATGTGTCTCATTTTGCCCAACCAACCCTTCCGAGGGAAGCTCACCGATGAGCATACCGCTCAGATGATCCTTGCTGCTGCCAAACCCCCCAATGTGAATGCTGCGAGCATTGAGGGTAAGGGTTTGGACTCCCTTGGTTTTAGACCTGGAGCGTCGTCGCTCCTCAACACCTTCGGCATCGCAATCAAAAACGAAATGACTGTCGTCCCAGCTCGGATTTTGGAAAAGCCGAGGGTTCAATACGCAAACAACACGGCATCGATGGACGAAAGAGCGAGCTGGAACATGCGAAGTGTCAAGTTCAAATTTGGGGCGAAGATTAGGAATCTGGCGGTAATTCTTATCAAGGATGGGAACAACAGGGACGAGTTTTCATCTGCGACGGACCCAGAGCTCATACATACCATACGCGAGTTTCTAAACACCTGCTCTACGAGTGGTATGGGTGTTGATAAGGTGGACCCTCCTGTCGTTGAGGTTAGGCTTCCGCCGAAAAGCCACGGCGATCCGATGAGGAGTCAGGTTATTCGGGAACTTGATCGACGCGTCAGGGAGTCATTGAAAAGCCCTCCTGGTATCTTTCTCGTTATCCTGTCGAATGGTGATAAGCATGTGTATTCTCAGATTAAGGCTTTGTTTGATGTTCGTATTGGCGTTGGTAAGTGATGTTTATTACTTGGTCCATGGCGTCGCGTTGATTGCTTTTCTAGCTACTGTCTGTGTCCAGTCGGCCAAGATACGTAAAGAAAGAGGTATCTATTTTGCGAATTTGTTTTCTCTTTGTGTTTTATTTTGTTCGAATTGTTGGTTATAGGACAGACTCAATATTTTGCGAATGTCGCTTTGAAGTTCAACATGAAGCTTGGAGGCGTCAAGTAAGCCTCATTATCCTCATCAGTTCGCGAGTGCTCATGTATTGATTCCATTTCAGCCACACACTCGAGGCAGGAAGGATGGATTGGATCAAGAAGGAGCCTACAATGATGGTTGGTATTGACGTTACTCATCCTGGTCCTGGAAGCGTCAGTGGAACGCCGTCCATTGCGGCAGTTGTCGCTAGCACCGATCCTGATTTTGCTCAGTTCCCTGCAAGTCTTAGGATGCAAAAGTCGAAGCAGGAGGTAAGTGGCATCCCACATGATTGATTGTGCTTCAGATGCCTGATGAACTTTCAACATCTAAATTGTGCTTTCAGATGGTTGCCGAGCTCGATGAAATGATGATGGAGCGGCTCAAGCTCTTCCAGGCCCGCAATGGATTTCTACCGACACGCATCATTGTCTATCGTGACGGTGTTTCGGAGGGACAGTTTAGCATCGTTATTGATGATGAGCTGAGGAAGATCAAGCGCTCTTTTAGAAGGTTTGATTCATCCTACGCTCCCAAATTGACTATCGTGATATGCGTAAGTCGTTCACAGTCAATGTTCTGCGGGTTTCTTTGTTGACGGAGAACTCAGGGGAAACGACATCATACGCGATTCTATCCAACAAGGGATGAAGATGCGGATAGCAAGAAGAATCCTTTACCAGGTACTGTTGTTGATCGAGGTGTTACTTCGGTGTATCATTTCGATTTCTTCCTCCAAGGTTTTTCGACTCATTCTTTCTATACTACTTGATTAATGAACTATCCCTTCAGCTCATGCTGGGCTTCAGGGATCGACGAAGCCCACTCACTATTATGTCGTCTATGATGACAATCATTTTTCACAGGACAGACTTCAGGGTCTGACCAACGATGTCAGCTACCTTTTTGCTCGTGCTACGAAAGCTGTTAGCTTGGTATTGCCTGCTTACTATGCTGATCTGGCGTGCGAGCGTGGTCGATGTTATATTCACCGCTTGCTGCAGGGTATGAGTAGTAGTGCGGGATCGTCTGTTAGTGGTGGTGATGAGGCGTCGGTCGTGAATGAAGCTATGGCGCTGTGGGGTGGTGGTGTTAAGCAGACGCTCAAGGATACGATGTTTTATCTTTGATTTACGTTTTTGGGGGTTTTGTGGGGTTGGGTTGGTGTTGTTGTGATTCTGGTGTGCATTTTGGTTCTGGATTGGCCAGTGTTCAAGGTTTCTCTTTTCGTCTCCTTTTATGATGTGTTGTATTGTACTCCAGCAGATGTTTGTAATTGTCTCGATGAATAGTGCACTTTTGAATGACTCTTGTGGTGGCTTAAGCACGAGCTCCTGTTGATGGGGTCGCCTCGTGGCTACAGCGTGGACAAAAATCCTAACAGGTTTGGAATCCAGCGGTACTCTCTGACCTCCATCATCCTGACTTTGTGCGCTATCCGAGTCATCCCTCATCCTATGCACTTAACGTTTGAACGGCCGACACGAAATGCTTACTACATTGCACAAAGAGGCGATGTTTCCATCGAGCCCTTCGAAGACTTCACATCGCAATACAAATATAGACACATTTTGTAAATAGTACCGCATTTCTTCGCTCAATTTAGATATTGATTTTTTGTTTAGACTCCTGGGTTCAACAGGTTCAGGAAAGAGTTCAGTGAGTTTAGTGTTTGATGGGTAGATGTAATGTTCTGACATGATGACGTTGGATTGACAGTTCGTCGACACATTGTATCTATGCGTTGAATGGAGCACCACCCAAAATATGCCTCGCACTAGCTCTCATCCTACTTTCTCTTATACCCCTCTTCAACTCAATTATCAAGTCATCTCATACTCATACTTCCTCGAATTGTGGTATCCAATCACCTGCATTGAGTCAGGAAATTATGCAATTGTCCGTACCGAAACGATCCCATGAACTTTGAAGCCACTCTCCCATATTGTGCTTCTCGACGCTCGTTCGCGGACAAAGACTTCGACACTCAATTTTCGAGTTGATTAGTAGGATGAGAATCATGCGATTGAAATGGACAAAGCGCGCGTCAACGTTTGAAGTTGCTGGGTTCGAGTCGAAGGTGGAGTACGGATTCCTCTGGCGGTGGCTGTGCATGCTTAGTCATCGTGATTTATAATAAGCCTGTCATGTTCAACTGTTTCTTGTTTCTTGACCCTGTCTCTGCCAACAACCCAGCTGCTGTCCGTTTTCACGGTTTTATTTTAAAGTTTTGAAATACTAGACTACAGCATGATTGATTGGTCGCCATATGCAGAAATTTTGTTCTCCTGCCGCTGAAGTTTGAACTGATCGCGGCGTTAACAGCAAAATCGGGACGGGCATCCTTCAAGGCAGTACACGTTGTAAGTTCTTATGCCTAGACCTATGTAGCAGGCGGAGCATCATGAGGACAGAGGAAATTTTAACTGATAAGGTCTATTGTACCCAACTCTCGACGTTTTCCAGGCCCATTTAAGTGTTATTCGGTATGTCGCCGTCATTCTCGTCCTTTGTTCTCGGATTCTGACAAGTTTGCCCCTATAGGTTCTCCTAAAGTAACTCTCCTCTCCGAGATATCGGCGGACGAGTGGTGTTTGTTTGATGACATTGCTTTTCTTGGTTTTACCCGTCCCCGTTGTGGAGAAATCTGCGAGACCATCAACACAATTGCTTTGCTTCTATATCCATCTCATGTCGCGTAGGGTCAAGTTCACCGCTTAATAGTCAGTTTTCCCAGCTCAATCATATTTTAACTCTCCTGACGCATGTGCAGGTAAATCAAAGGGGGTGGCATGCATCGTGCTCCTGAGGTACAGCGTATGTTATGATGGACCTCTCAGAACAGCAGCACTAAAGATGGGCGAGTACAGGTCTGTCATTCTTCTAGATTCAGTCTCGGCGTCTCCTTCTTGCCCGAACTACAACAATATCATTGATGCGATATTTTTAGTATTCATCCGGCACTAGTTTATTTCAAACAAAGCGGCCCTCAAAACATGATGTGGGTGACAAACTCGGGGTTGATATACTTCTTGTGCTAATACAAGGACCCATTCCATGTAAAGGTTCAACAACTGCGATGCGCTCCACTTATTCCACTCACTTGCTTACTATGAATCCCTTGGTCGAAGGATTTAAGTCATATTCCTCATTTTGTTGTCGTTATCTTTTAGATAATATCCTTCTTCGGAAGTATCGCTCCCCGTCGGACCCCATTCTCCAAAGCTTCTTCGATCTAACTGTAAACCTCACATGCCCGAGTTCCGACCATCATGGGTGGACCGCTGACTCTTGATGCCGCGCAGCCAACTAACTGAATGGCAGTCTCCTCAATCAGACGGTTTGCAAATCGCCTTTCATGTACAACGCCACCTTTATCCATCTGCATCACGCATGATGGCACACCGGCAACGACGAGATACCAAATTTAACTTTCTTACAACTCACGAACGAGTGTATTCTTCCTTTTTATCATGAATCATTTTTTGATTCACAGTCCCATCAAGATATACACATATATATCCGGTTCTTCGATTTTTCGCGCTCTTGATTCATATTAACTAACATTTAAACCTCATCCGTTCCCTTCCTTGCCTACCCATTTCCAGGTTTCGTAACCGGTTTCGTCTTTCATTGATATCCCTGCAACACTTTTGGAACAGAGTGGCAACAACTTTGACTCGCGTCCGATAAATATACTCACTAGTCTCCAGATCCTTTCCTACTTTATTCCTTTCCGCATTTGAAACAATCTTGGAGCCCACCCAAATAAATCGAACAAAGGCTATTTAAACATCCCGTAGCATTCCATCCTTTTTTTCACCATTCTTAATCGCCCACTATGCTATGGTATCAAATCTTCAGGGATGGTCCGGAATACGAAGCACGCAAACGGCGCGGGGAAGTCGAACCTCCTAATCTTTCGCTCAAGGACATTCACAATGCTGTTCCTCGACATCTCCTCGAGAGGTCCACGGTCATCAGTTTATGGTACATCCTTCAACATGCTGCGATAACCTTTGGTTTCTTCTACCTCGGAACCCAAATCGACACGGCGGTGAACATGGCCATCAAACATGATCCTTTCGCTTTGTCTCCTGGGGTTTGGAGGAACGTTGTGCGTCCTTTGCTATGGTTTTCGTATTGGGCATGGCAAGGGTTTGCATTTGCTGGTATTTGGTGTCTCGGTAAGCAATCTTCCGTCTTCAATCAATCTTTGATTTGACGCTCAAATAACTTATTCCCCGTGTATTGATAGGTCATGAGGTACAGCATCTTTTGCAGGATATCAAATTGCGGGCTGTGCTCAATTTCCCTCTTTATTCTTTTCGATTGATAGGCAGGTCACGGTGCTCTCTCCACAAGTCGATTCATCAACGACGTGTTGGGTCTGATTCTTCACACCTTCGTTCTAACTCCCTACCATTCTTGGCGCGTAACGCACGCCACACACCACGTAAGCATGACCTTTATCCGTTGTTCATAATCCTCCAAATATCCTATCTAACGCAACACCTTCTTGTTTGCACTGGCTTCGCCATTCTAGAAATCCACCAATCACCTCGATAGAGATGAAACCTACGTACCGCCCACGCGTCGTGACCTCAAGCTTCCTGACGGCAAAGTGGCTGTTAGAATGGATTACGTTGAACTGATCGAGGAGACGCCGGCGTTTACGCTTTTCAAGTTGTTTATTCGGCAGTTCTTGTACGTTCATCCACTCTCCACCGTTCTTGATGTGAATATAGACCAGCGCTAACTTTAACACTTGAATTGTTCACTGTTTCATAGTGGATTCCAGCTCTATATCTTGTGCGTCTATCCCAATCGTCCATGTATACCCGATGCGAGCTTCTGTTTCCAGACACAACCGTAAAGGAAATCCCAGATATCCAAAATTCACAAGCGTAAGTGGTTCCTACCCACAGAACCGTCTTCGTCCCAAGTAACCTCCGTGACACTAGCATTACATTCCGTCTTCAAAGTTATTCCAACCCAAACATCGTAAGCACCCTCCTTTTAACTTTATCTATTGGAGTCTCACTGTACTCCAATTATACTTACATCTAGGAAACTCGATTATCCTCTCGGACATCTTTATCGCTGGGATGCTTTCTCTTCTGTTCTTTTTATCGCGCGAGAAGGGACGAGCGGAGGTGTTGGCCCATTACGTTTTGCCGTGGTTGGTGAGTGTCTTTGAATCTTCAGCTGACTGGGACGCGGGGGCTCTTCGATCTTCTTGAAAGTCTATCCCGAGCTCGCTTTGGTTAGAACAATGTTCCATTCTATGAGTGAATTCTTCTCTGTATCATTTCGTCCCATGACACACTTTCTTTCTTTCGATCGTCCTTCTCATCACTGTCACTAACCAATACCCCACGGGACCACAGTTCGCACACAACTGGTAAGTACCATTCATTCTACGTTTTGTATTCATGATATCATTCATTCACCAACCACCGATAATCCGACAACTCTCCGAAATACCCATCCCTTCAATCCCCATTCAACGGCTGTGAAAACCGAAACTCATCAGCATGTTTTTATAGGATGGTCATGTTCACTTATTTACAGCACAGTGACCCAACAATACCGTATTACCGAGCTGTGAGTGGATGTCATTTATACTCGAACATCTCGTTCTAATTGTGTTTTCTTCAGAATGAGTGGACCTACGCCAGAGGTGCGCTCGCAACCGTAGACCGCCCTATCTTTGGCTGGGTAGGCAGGGTGTTATTACACAACGTACGTTCAAGTATCCCTTCCTCAGCGTCACGCGCAAGTATCTTACTGATGTATACCTGTCCTTTCTATATATATAGATCAGTACAGACCATGTTGCGCACCACTTTTTCCCAACGGCTCCATTCTGTGAGAGTTTTATTTCCTCGTCCTTCATATTTTCCTTGCATCATTTCGCTCGTTCTTCTACCTCAACGCCTCGTGGCTCAACAGTCCTATACCTCTCTCTTTATTCGTACTATTTTTATTTTTAGCCCTGCTTGACCTCGCACTACCAACTCATTTGATCATTCACATTGACATTCAAATCTAACACGCATTCTTATTTTATCACTTGACATGCCCCCCTTACTTCGCTCCTTCCTTTTTCCCTGTTGCTTTCGTTTCGATTTCGCGTGTTCGATCGAGAATAACCGTGGTGGTTCGCTGTCACTTGTTAATAATTCTCATCTCCATCTCCATCTTCGTCTTCATCGTTCCTTCGAACCCTTTGTCAGGTACACACCCTCATCAGCGTCTTCGATAGGAACGCTGTCAAGTATAGTACCTTTGACATTCTTCTTTCTTTCTTTCTTTCCCTCTTTCCACCCTTCGACAACCCTTCTTTCTTTTCTCAACCAATGCACTCTTGTTTATTCTCGATTTCCACACTCTAATGAGACCCTTCTTTTTTTGTTTCTTTTCCTGGCACCCTTCGACCCACCTCGTTTATTTACACCCTCAAGATCATTCTTTCTTTCCACCATCGACACGGCTTCTTCTTTTTCACCCTCTAATCCTTCTCTTCTTCCCTTGCTCGAGCCTCTTCCTTTCCACCCTCGACACCCCCCTTCTTCCCTCCCGCATCTTCTTCGTCTTTGAACACTCGCTTACATTGACCATATTTACCCAGACCACTTGCCTAAAATTACGGAATCCCTGAAACCCGTTCTCGGCGAATACTACGCCTATGATTCGACTGTGAGTTTGCCGTGCTTCCATTAACATTGTTCTCATCTCGAGTTTGCTTGCTGATGCTCAACGCGCACTTTTTTCCTCTCACATATTTCACACAACCGCACACCCTCGCTTACTGCGATACTATGAAATGCGCTATAGCCCGTACTTAAAGCTCTCTGGCGCTCGTTCACGCAATGCGTGTTTGTGGAGAATGAGGGCGAGGTGCTGTATTTTAAAAATCAGCGTGGGGAGACGGTGTTTGCGCGTCTTGATGGGGGTGATGGGGAGGGGAATGGAAATTCTGCAAAGATGGGTAAGGTTGAATAGAGCGATTGCTAGCAGTAAGGGAGATTGAGTACGGTGGGCGATGGGAGGGTCGAGTAAAGTGGGCAATAGCAATAGAATAGATGTATCCAGTCGAGCACTCGTTCTTGTGTTCCTTTTTCCTAAATTTTCTCGTTAATTGAAACTTGATGCTAGTTTTTCATCACTTGTGGAGAGTACGAATGCTACCATTCCCCCCAAGTATAACTCGACGGCTCTATCAAGTCTAGACTAAACTGAATGATGTCCAAAAATACTTTGACGGGTTGCGTTTCATCATATGGTCAAATCCAAATCCAAATCCAATGTCATGTCTATTCATGTTCTAGACGAACTGCGCAGTGTCAGTGTCAGTGTTGTTATCTTTATAAAATAAATGCGTATGAGTATACATAGACCACTACTTTCTATTCGCAGCGCACCGGTCAACTCGGTTATTTCTGGAATACCTAGCCATGAACCTTGAACCTTGAAATCCAAATTTAACTCGTCCATCGGAAGCTGCGCACGGGCCGAACTTTACCATACTTCGAGAACTTCACCCACAACTGGATTGGATTGGGTTGGAACCGGCTATTCAGTACCTTTTTCTTGCCTTTTCCTTTTCCTTTTGCTCGAACGGTGAGTATTGATATCAGTGATGGATAATATGATAGGATACGATAAATATTGGTCGACTGGTGATGTTATGTTCAGATCATACCGACCCTCGACTTCAGGTTGAGCGTTAGCACTCACGTTAATTAATATTATGATTAATATTCATATTATCACGAGGGGGTGCTCGAAACGCCTCAGGCGGACATAAATCATTTACACAAATAACCGGACCCGATAGCGATCCTGAGATTGGGCATCGTGACGAACCAAGGACGAAGTCTCGCGGGAAGACTGGCATGCAGGTAGGCTTTTGGACCCTGGACCCTGAAATTCGACGTCAAAGGACCCTGAACATTATAATGTCGTTTAACCACATGTACTTACCTGTCATTGTCATTGTCACTCAGGCTGATATTGATAAGGTGCGTATGGGTGGAGTGGGTGATACGATAATAACTCAAATAAGATTTTGAATTTTGCGTGATAAGCGTTAGCGTTAGAAGAAGTTAGGGTTAGCGTTGAAAGAAGTGAGTTTGGGTTAGCGGTGATATCGATGTTAGCGCTAGCGTCAAGGAGACAAGCGCGTTGCCTTGCCTTGCGTCGGTGACTAATACCAAGGTTAACATTAGGGTTAAAATTAGGATTAGTGTTAGCATTAGGCATTAACATTACTGCAAGCTAAGCTATGAAACGTTTTTCAAAAGAAAAGCCGAATTCGAAATTGCTATAGAAACCCACTAGTCTTCAAGTTTCGAGTTTCGACTCGGAGTTACAGATTTCTAGTTATACTCCCGTTGGAACATACTTTTTTGCAGCTGTTGACGGGTGAAGTTTAGTAGTACAGTCGAACCTGTAATAAGGCATAGGTCTCGGTGGACCTC
>NHTK01005962.1:0-31675 GCA_002938355.1 Panaeolus cyanescens | reverse complement strand
TCGAGTGAGTGCAACCCAAGCATCACGGCCTCCGCACATTTGATTCCGTTTGTCGTTGCTTCTTGCTCCTTTTCCTTGGTCATCACTACGCCTTCTTTATCCTGTACCCGTGCGTTGTCCTCCAACGCCCTATTCACCCGATCGACTACATCTGCTCAGTCGGTTAAATATATGAAGAAGCTGTCTATCGTCGTCGTCGTTTTTCCTTCATTTGCTTGTTTTCTTCTTTCGAATTTTCACTCTTTTTTAGGCTTTCTTTCACCCAAATTGCCATCTTTAAACTTCTTTTCAACATTCTTTTTTTGACTCCGTTCTTTAACCTTGACTGCTACCCTTGGTGCATGCTCATTCGACCTATTTGCTTTAGATAAGCTTGAAATCGTATAATCAAAGAGCAAAATCCAGCTCCTACTGTATTGCGACACCGACGACGACCCCTGCGACGCCGATCACATACGACCTCGACTACGTCCTCGTTTTTACGTATTGCCTGGTTGATTCATTTTCTCGATCTCTATCCGTGTCTTTCTGTTCATCTGTCTTTCTATCTTTCTGTCCCCCTATCTTTCCATTTTCATTCATTCTGTAGACGTCCTACCTCGTATACTTGTATACCACCCCCTGTAGCCTTCTGCCTATTCGCTCTTGCTCTTCATATCTATAATCTCTTAATCTTCGTTCATCTCCAAAATTATCTTTCTGCTCAACCGGATCCATCTACCACCTCACCACCTCATTTATTAAAAATTAATGCCACTCCTCGACGCCATCTATACCCGTCTGGGAGTTCCCATCCCCCGACCTCCTACCCCAACTGATCACCATCGCCGCTCAGCAAATGACATCGACGATGCAAACAGACCTACGACAAGTCTCACCTCGATACCCCCCACGTCGCCGTTTGCGCAGATTGCAATGGGCACATCGTCGCATCCGCCTTCAACGACAGGCTCTGTCCCGTATGCATCATCAACGACACCGTTGGCTCCTTCGTTCCCTCATAGGTGATTGATCGTCTTTACCTTGATCCGAACCCATCTTTATTGAACAACCTCATTCATTCGTTTAACATCCACATTCGTTAAAATGTGTTGATTCCTTCTAGGCCTAAACCCTCCGATCCTCACACTTTTGATCCTTGCAACAAGTATGTAACCAGTCCCGTGCTGAGAAACCCACTCGTTTTTGCGATTGTAAGAGGGTTGATTGCACTTTTTGGAGTGGTTACGGTGGGTGTGACGCTTGGTTTTGCGGTGAAGGATGGGTGGGCGCGTAGGTGAGTCATTCCGAACTGGGATCAGTGCGGTTTCAACCTAACGCATCACTATTCTCTCTCTGTGTCACTCTTTCGCTCTCTAGCTACTTTTCGTTTTTCACTTATCTCACCTTTACCGGGATAACGGGATATTATATTGCTGCGACTGTGCATACAGTGTCGTATTATTTGAGTTCGAGGAGGGGGAAGAAGGGATATTTGTTGCAACGGCTGGGGAGGCGGGGGTGTGCGACAACCGGAAACGGAACTGGAAAAGCAAAGGGCAAGGGGAAAGGAAATGGATTAGGAGACGAAGAGGGAGGAATCGCGCTGCAGAGGACTTATACTCGACGTGCCAGTGTTGGGGAGAAGACCCAGACAATAGGTTCGGATGCGAATGCCCATTCGGAACGGGGTATTGGCAAAAATGATAACATCGACGAACATGATGATGAACGTGACCCCGCGTTGGCTATGGCGTTTGAAGTAGCGTGGTGGGCTCGTGCGCTCCAAGCTGCGCATGTTGTGTTGGCGAGTACTGTTGTGACGTATCCTGTCATAGTGACTGCCGTTTTTTGGGCGCTTTTGGCTGGTGAGGGTACTTTTAGCAATCCTGGTGAATGTGAGTTTTTTTCTTTCATTTTTATTTTATTTTCTTTCTAACCGTATTGATGCAAATTTCTAGCGTATAATAATATCTCCGTGCACGGTCTCAATGCCCTTTTCGCCTTGTTCGAGATGGTGTTGACGAATAGCCCACCGATACCGTGGGTGACGCTGGTGTTTGGGATTTTGGGCATGGGTGGATATTTGGGCGTGGCGTATTTGACCAAGGCAACACAAGGGTTTTACAGTGAGTTTCTTTATGCATCTTTACCATCCATGACAGTCGTCGTCTTTACTATGACTTCCTCAATCCTCGATTCAATATCATGTGCTGATTAACCCTTTCTTTCTTACCCCGTACCGATCCTCATCTCTATCACGTTTATCTCTAGCCTATGCCTTTCTGGACCCTGCGCAACATACCTCGCCAGCGTATGTGGTGCTATATGTGTTTGGGATATGTATTGGGGAGATATTGATTTTTGGGATTGTGCGAGCTGTGATGTGGGGAAGAGAGTGGGTATGTGTAAAGAATGGGTGGGTGGGTGGCGTAGTTGGTAGTGACGGGGCGAGGGGAAAGACTCAAGGAAAAGATGACGTTGAGAAAGGGAAGGCCAGTGGGGAGCGAAGATAATGCGAGGAGGGAGGGGACGACTATCGAGGGGAGCGCGGAGAGTTGGGCGAGGGTTGGAAGGGAGCGAGCGTGGAGAAAGATAGAGGGGTGTATGAGGAGGAGATGAGTGTATAGTGATTGATTTTTTTTTGTGTGTTATATGATTGATATTCGATAAGTTGTTGATGTTGGTGCTGTTGGTCGGATCTGAAAGTGTCACGGTTGTGGATATTATATTCATAAAAGAAAAGGGCATTGTCAATGATGCTGCTACTATGAGTATCTAGACGTTGAACGTGAACCATGATTTGAGCTTGAGGCTCAGCACACCTAGAAACCCTTCGTTGACTTGAATATCACGATCCTTCAGTGATCCATGGCCGGCTACGTTGTTCTCCGAGTCCTTTGCTGTGCAGAAGCGCTCGAGTTGTGAAGTTAGACGAGTAAGGAGGATGTCAGTGTTTTGTACTTGTTCCTCTAAGATTTTGACCACTTCTTGGGTGGAATCGGCTTCATCGATATGCGTCGTAGGGCACTGGCACTTGATGTCAGTATGTTCGATACTTGCACATCCGTCCCCATCCCTGTGAACGCCAATGACCTTGGCTTCGGTTTCATAGTCCTTGACTTTGATTTCGTGGAGCTCGTAAATCAGGTTTTGTTTTTGTTGTTTTAGAGCTTCGATTCGGTCAAGGAGGTCTGTATGTAGGTGGCGGGCGATTTCTGTTTTTATGAGGGGTTTTGGGGTGCGTCGGCGTTTGGAAGTCAAAGCGGAAGTGGAGCATGATAGCGTTGCTGACTCGGGGGGATATGTGGGTCGAAGGGCCTCGTAGAATCGCACGTCAGATGTGAATAGAGAGAGGCCTTTGCCGAGGATGGTGATGGATGAAGAACGAGTATTGGTGAACCGGGTTAGGAGGGTGCCTTGGGTGACGTAGTCCTATATAAAAATGCGGTAATTGTTAGTCAATTGAGAGCCCGAGGTTGTATGATCGACTCGGATGAGATGCACATGCCTTCCATACTTCGGTTGACAGTTGCTTGAAATTTGACTCTGCTCTTGCTCTTCCCTTTTCATTCCATGTCGCAATTGTATCCCACATGGTGGTGGCTATTGTTACGTGCCACCCTGCCTCTGGACCTCCGATGAGCAATTTGAACATCTCGATTAGGCGCTTTTTATGACCTGAGAGTCTTGTGTCGGTGATGGGCTGGAGGTATATGATGTGGTGGATGAAAGCATTTCTGAAAAACACGTTGAGTACTCAGTTCTTCAGTATAGGCGTAGAAATTACGCCTAAGAGGGCACGGGGCAAAGAAGAGCCTTTTAACATACCCATACTTCCCCATCCACATTCTGACTTTTTCAATAATTTCCATTTCCGACATTTTGTTATCACAAAATCCTGGAGTGTCGATCAAGTAAATGGGCATTGCACCTTGATGAGACCTATGCTTGTGCTCGTATACGGCGTTGACGAGCTTGTATGAGGTCACAGTCTGGGTGTAGCCCTCTAGTTGATCTTTGGAAATGCCGAACGTGTGTCCCGCGATGGATTCAATGAACTAGCGGGAGGTATTAATATGGATTTTGAAGACGCAAAGGTGTGATTTGATTGTGGGATTGCCACGTCAACGCGTCAATGTTGAGCGTTGAGCCTTGTGAAGAGATTATATGACAGGACGTACGCTGCTCTTGCCAGCGCCTGTGGGTCCCATTATCCTAAGAAGTATCGCGAAGCGGTTTAAGTTATAAAATTAAATTCTAAAAGGAGTGATAAGAACAGGCATACAGAACGATGATCGACTTTGGTTCGCCTGGATGTTCAAACACATCCTCGCGCACGATGGACACGTCTCCACGAATCTTCAAGGTGGAGAAGTACTCCAGCTCCATTTCGCGAGCCTCAACAGGGATAAGTTGAATTGAGAGGTAAACACGTGTGATAAGCAGATAAGTAGTACGAGGGCAGTGAAAGAGCCATGTTGAAAGAAACTTGGTAAACATCGTTGTACGGATGAGGTCATATGCGGTCTATAGAATTGTGTCTACTCAGGGTCGTACTACTCGACTTATGTTCACGAATTGCCATGTCCCATGGGCATCACGTTCGTATTAGAACATCTACGGATGCATTTCAAGCGAGCCATAACATAGGTTCAGTTTTGAAATCAGCGTGGCTATGAAACTTTGACTCGAACCACTTGATTGCGGAGACGCTGCCTTCTCCGACTCGGTGCCCCCATTGCAAAATGCGTCCATCTGCAGAGTTAAACTTTGAAGCCGAAATTTCACATCTCCTAACTGCGCCTCCAATATTTCTACAAGCTCTTCGTTTTTCTGCGTCTCACTCTGCAAAAGGTCCAATTCCAAATCTTGTTTCTGGCGCTTCAGCGCTTCGATTCGATCCACTAGGTCTCGGTGGAGGTGTTGGCCAATCTCCATGTTAATGAGCTGCTTTGAACGGACATTACTGGACTTCAATAGCGGGTCATATACGTTTGGATAGGCAGTGAATATGGATAGGGCCTCGCCTAGAACGTCAAGCGCTGATTGATGAGTGTTGAGAAAGCGCGTGACGATGGTGCCATGTCCGTGGTAATCCTACATATACAGGGCAGAGACACAGGGTGAGTATGGCTCAGTAAATTGTAATCTTCAACTATACCTGCCAAGTTTCTCGTATGAGCTGTCCAAAGTTTGAATTCGCGCTTCTCTTTCCCTCGTCACTCCAAATTTTGTCCCACATGGTGGTGATGATCGTCAGATGTCTTCCAGGGCCTCGAACCAAGGACTTGAACATCTCGATGACTCTCTTTTTTTTGCCTGAAAGTCGTGTATCGTTGATGGGAAGGAGGTATAATATATGATGAATGAAAGAAATGCTGAGAAATGTGGTGAGTGGTTGGCACGTCATCGTACTTGAGATGTCCAAATGGCATCGGCTACTCACCCATGTTCAGCCATCCACTCTCTAGTCTTCTCAATGATGTCCAACTCTGACATTTTACTATCACAGAAGCCCGGTGTATCGACCAGATATACTGTCATTGGGTCCGTTGTAGGGGACCTATCCGTCTGATATGCTGCATTGACGAGTTTGTATGAAGTCACGGATTGAGTATAGCCCTCGAGTTGATCTTTGGATATTCCAAGAGATCTATTCTCTGCCATCGCTTCAATGAACTGAAATGTGGACAGTGTAAGCCCCTATCAATATTATGCGTACGCGATATGATTGCAACTTACGCTGCTCTTCCCTGAACCAGTAGGCCCCATAATGCTTGATGCGTATAAAGTACGATATTAGCCTGAGAGATAGTTCATTGGAATGGAGGTGTACAGTACTACGATCGACTTGGGCAAGCCGGGTTGCTCGAATACCTCACTCAATTCTACCGAGACTTCGCCGTGAATTTTCAAGGCAACGTACTGTAGCATTCCGAGTTCTGTGGAGACAAAAATGGGTGATATACCAAGGATAGAAAGTAAACGTTGGGTTGAGAGATGGGGCTTTCTAATGGGCCTTGTTGGCAGTCATAAAAGCCTCATGCATGGTGGCAGTGCCTCAGGCAGTCCAGGTGAGAGCGAGCTCATGATCACTCGCTCATTGCAGTTAAGGTTAGTACAGCCACACAGCTTGGTTTGTTCGGCTTGCTTTTCATATCTGAATTGTTTCCTTGTCTAAATGTATATCACATTGACCTTGACAGTGCTAAACATCAACTGAATTTCTCTAGATATTTTCCCTAGATTCATGATGTTGGCCCAACGCAGACGTTCCGAAACGCATTGGAACCACGTGCGGCACTGCGGCTGGTCAATGTCATTTCATCCCCTTCATGATCGATACTACCTCTTTATTGTGATTTTCCCATTTATCAAAGTTTTGTTTGTGAAATCCTTTTGTCTGGTCTGCATATTCTCTTCGCTCGCATTCTTTCATGACAACGCGGAGCCACATTTGGCAATTTTTTAATAATTGACGCGCATTGTTCGTGTTGCATTGCTCAGCTTCGAGAGAAAGGGGCAACATATAAAGGACAAAATCAATGCTTCGAAATAGCTGTTCTGACTTTTCTCCTTTCACCACTCTTGTCCCGCAGATCTGCCTTGCAACACATCCATCGCTATTACTACAATTCACGCACCACTAACCATGCCTCTAACGGAAGCACAGAAGATTGTTGAACAATATCGCGTACCAAAGAGTCACACCATAGACCATAGCTTGCTGGACAAGGAGAAGAATACAAAGGTGCCACGTTCTATCCTACGAAAACCGATAACTGGCAAGGACGAGCGCGACAAAGCGGCGAAGCAGCACTCGGATTCGTCGAGTTCTTCCACCCTAGTTGGCTCCACTCCCACGCACTCCTTTGTTGAGCAAAGGAAAACCTCGAGCCACAGATGTAGCAATGAAGACTATGAAGAAGACGACTTGGAAGAGGGTGCGATTATAGGCTCGGCGCAACGGATCAAATTCGAATCCGGCGTCAAACCTCGCGTCCTTACTGTCCAGCGTGGCTTCATTACTCATAAAGGCGAGAAGTTGTATCTTTTGAAAGACGCTGCAAGCGCTGCCAAAGCGCTCAATCATATTGACAAGGGGAAAGAGGGCGACGATGTCAAAGGTGCTGGCGTTAACCCTTCCGGTCGAAAGAGATCCAAAACGATGATTTCGATGAAACATTTGAAACCCGTCAAGGAGTGGATGCAATGAGCGTTTACGTCCATACCTGAGAGATAGAAATTTATTACTATTACTTCACTTTAACCCTGTTGCGCCGTTGTATGGTAAATCACTTCATTAATTTTTACATTTTGTTTGGTTGAATCTGTGATTGGGTTCTAAATCATAAAAAACGTCAATGAGTATCAACGGTCTTTTGAAAACGCACTTACTATCTCTCCAATGTAAGAGATACAGTTGGTACCCTCTAATTGGTGCCTCTGACATGCCGAAGATGCTGCACGCGACGCAAATGGGCACGGACAGCCGCCCCTTTCTTGAGCACACTTGGTAAAAGGATTTCAGGGCTGTAGGGAGTGGACATAGATGGATCCTTGATTAATGTCGCGCCTCATGAGGGAGGGTTGAAGCGGTGGACATGACAGCTCAGCAAAGGAAGCTTGGCGGGGCAGCATGTACTGTCCGCAAAAGAGAATCAGTAATTGAGTACAATGAAGCAGCAGTGACGCGCACCTTTAAAGAAATGTTAATCGTCTGCAGTGACGTCACCCAAGAAAACCGAATTTGCAGAGAGGCAGGTTGCGATTTGAACTGAAAGCTGAGATGCACTCTCTCCAGCGCAAATCCCGTCTTAGCACTGGCGTCTACACTCGCACCCCAGCTTGCTCCACCCCACAGCCTCATCGTACTTGCGAGAGACAGGATCCTTCATTCGGTTCTCTCCTGATGGGACGAAAATATAAGGGGGAATGAAAGGTTGGGTGACGGAATGGTCAGCGGCGGGCTGCATCGACAGAGGGGTAGCGAGAGGACTAGTAGAATGAGCAGCAGTTGAACGTCCTGACAACTGACTTGAATAGAACATGCACGGCATGAATGAAGGAGAGTACTTCAGAACCATGAAAGAGGAGTGGCACTGTGGTCGTCGTTAGAGAGGTTGAGGCTGAGGGCGAATGCGCTAAGTTGGTATTGATATGGATGGTTATATGCCCATTCTCCAATTATTTCATACTTCGCGCGTGTTCAAAGCAAGCCGAAGCAATATCATGGATGGAGAAGACTGATGACGCAGAGAGTGATGACCTCCATGTTCGGTGCGTTGAGTGTGACACCCTTGTGGACATGTACATGAACACGGTTGAAGAAAAAACCGAGATGACGAGCTGCTGAACCTGTAACCAAATTAATGTTGCCTGAAATTGAAATGAGGATGCTGTTGGGTACCTTCAAGCTTAGACGATATACACTGTCATTGAACCAAGACTGAACAGGACGTTGAAGTTGAGAGAGACTGAGCCCCTTTTGTCCTCCGCATTCATGGTGTCATGCTTTGGTTTTCAGCTCAGGCCTTGATCGTGAAGGAAAAATTGTGTTGGAGGGGCTGAGAATACAGAACCCAAGCTTGTCAAACACACCGAGATTTGCAAATTCTGAATCTGGGACCCTTCTCTGAGAGAACAAGGAAGGCAAAAAGGTGGACTGGCGATTTTGTTTATCGAGACAAGACGGCATAGGGGAAGTTCTCGAGAATTAAAAGCCCCAGACCCTGTTCACGGGTTCATATTCAGAAAACGAACACAAAGTATAAATGTTTTCTCACTTGAAGTCGACATTGGTTTGTTTTCATCCTGTGAGCTTCCGTAAGTTGCGAGAATCCCTAAACGAAAAATAAACTTACAAATTAATTTCAATTGTGGTGTACAAGAAATGTCTAGATGATGACCAGAGAACAACGTCTGGGAGGCGTCGTAACTTGATCCAGCTGGATTATTGTCAAGTAACACGTGACCGTGTAACGACACTTTGGCCCCTATCTTCATGCGGAGCAGGGTCCCTGACCTTGTCCGAATCGATATCTCGTCCAAAGTGAACGAAAGACATCTTATGAACATTTGGCTATCGTTCTTAACGGCGAACGGTTTCTTATTGTTGATAGCTTGAAGAAGATTAAAATAAACCTTTTGGTCCCGAATGTTGAACCATTGACCTGGGAGCTGAGTGCTCGCCCACTCAGTATGGTTCCTGGGACCGGCGTATCAATGTATTGTCCCGATGCCGCACGGCGCAAATACTACTACTACTACCTCTTATAGAAACTAATTCAATCTAAAGTCCAGGAGATGCACAAAAAACGCACAGAACTTTCACAGACAATGACATGCGTATTCAAACCGTCCTGTCAGATGCAATGGTCATGCTGCATTGTACCCGCCATTTCAAGTTCTGCGCATTTCTTGCATTTCATGACAATTTGTGTGCCTTTAATTGAGTGTGCGTAATGCGGGGTACTTTGCGTATAAAAGCTCACTAAAAGTCGGCCACAGTTACTATTCAACAAATCCCATCCTTCCTACAAACCAACGGTACGATCCATTCGCATTTTTAAGATTCCCTTGACTAATTTGCCTTTGTTCAGAATATCATTTGATTAGATGGCCCCAGACCTCTCCAAGCGATGGATGATGAATCACCGCAAGGTCTTCGGTGACCGACCTATCAGCGAACTATGTCTGCCAGGTTCTCATAACGCGGGCTCCTTTCGCCGTGGCTACCATACTGTGTACGGAACGGAACACAATGTCGTATCTCAAACCAGGCCCATATTTGACCAACTGGAGCTCGGCGTCAGATGCCTGGACATTCGTCCTTGCCTCACAAGCCCCAAGCCTAACGCGCCACCTGGCAATTGGGCTTGCGGCAATTTTACAGGTCCAGCCGTCGACAAGGTTCAGTGGCAAGGTGCCAATGGTATTGAGCTTCACGACGCGATCGACGACATCAACCGTTTCACTCAGGACAACATAGAGGTTGTCTTCGTCGAAATCACCCGTGTTTACCGGGTCTTTATTGGCAAATCCACGGCTCCCAGCGGCAGGGAACCGAACCAAGACGAATGGAACTCACTCATATCACTTCTCTCGACAATCAAAAATCTGTTTACCGTTCAGAGGGCAGGGGAAAAGCCGACATCACTCTACAACTATACGCTCAACCGTTTTATTGGCAGCGGAAAGGCGGCTGTTGTTGTACTGGTCAGCGATTATCCAGGCGACCCAGACGACTTGTATAAGCATGGTCTCTGGCCTAGCTCTACGCAAGGTGTCCAAACGCTGTCTTTGAAGGGCACGTTGTTGACTCAAGAGGCAAACTGGCCTGAGACAGTTTCGTTCTTCGCTCCTGGGTGGAGCTCAGATGTGGACAGCGTTCTCAGTCTAGCAAAGGACTTACAGTCCAAGCGATTCCCGTGGCTTTTGCAGGCGTTTGCCGCCTCCGGATATCCATTCGTCATCTGGATGGACAGGATCCAGAACGTAGACCTCCTCACATTTTGCATTGCCACCACATATCAACGATTCAACAGGTCCATGGGACTGCAAAACATGGTTATCGTCTACGGAGGCTTCCTGGTCACATCCCCACAAGTCCACCAGAAGGTTAGGCAAGCGATTGACAGAGGCAACAATTTTCAAGTCACAAACGACAATCTCGGCTGTGATCCTTGGCCAAACATGGACAAGTCTTGTGCAATTTTTTACGAGCAAAACGAAATCGTGAAAGGGCGCTTTGAACGGGAGTCCCAGTCGTTTTCCTTCGGGAAGGATATTGTTTCGATCGAGTATGGGAACCTCCAAATTCGTGACCAGGATGTGTACTTGCATATTCTTCAGGCCATGAGTAATCGAGAGGAATTCATTGTCACAGATTGGATTCTCAGAGGACATCCGCAGCCAGGTGTTGGAAAGACATGTGTTGTTCGCTTTCGACATTCAGGCAATGACGGGATAGCGGAGGTGAAGGCGGAGGAAGGGGGCACATTGAACTTTGCCTTTTAAAAATGGCTGGGATAAATATGTGGACGGATTGACGGAGATTTCTCACCTTCCGCAATGATACTTTATAATCGATTCTGTTGTGCTACTACTCGAAATTTAACATCACCTAGCTGCTGAAATAGATCCAATGTAAGAGATATGGTTGGTACTCTCTATCTTCTACAAGCCGACCTATTGTCTGCGATGACAGGCTATAGAAAATGCTGCGGAGGATGGCCCGAATGACACTGGGGGAGAACTAATGAGTCAGACGAGTTCATGACCTATAGAAGTCACCCACCTGCTTGCGTCCTGTTCATCAACCAACCTCGATGGCAGGCAGTTGATGAGATCTAACAACAGCTGTGCAGCTTTGAATAGGGCGGCATCGTCCGGTAGCATTGGGTCCGGGGGTTGATTGGAGTGTTTGATTTTGTACTTGTTCTTATACAACGAGACAAGCATGGATCTCGCCCACATGATGTTAGACCCTTGGGGCCTGTGGTCCATAATTTTTAAGGCGCGCTGGTCAAGGGCTACGACCTCAGGTGTTTGTATGATAGCAAGACTGAGCTTGGCTCTGAGGCTACGACATACTTTGTCTTCCGCTCTTCCTGAGAATCTTGCAAAATCTGGATCGAATATGCAAAGAAGGAAGAGAGCGTAGAGATGTGGTCGCGTTTGGTAGATCTGTATGAAGGGATTCAAGACTTTCGTCATCGAGTCATTGAGGACTTGACAGAGCTTCTGGCGTTCGACATCTGGGTGTTTCTGAGGAAAGATCTCAATTAGTTCAGTTTATTGAGTCCACAGAAGTACATACGCACCTTGCCACCATACGCCTGAAGCAGTTCCGCGTAACAAGATCCGGCTTTCTTCCCCATTCCTCTGAAAAAGTTCAAACCAATTGAATAGGAAGCCATGCTATTCCAGGTTGCGTCCAGCGCCTGCATTATCCCATCGTTCATGTCAGAGTTCATTAAAGCCTCGCAGAAGCAGTGGAACCAGAATTCTTGATCATTTATTGCTGTCAGATATCCATTAGCTTCTGATCTGCGAGGAGAAGGCGATGGAAGAGAAATACCCACAGGTGGGCTGACAGCTTTGAAAAGCATCAAGATCCATGAGGCAGAACTTTTCCTTTTCTGCATTGAGGTCGATGTGCCAGATGCGAGAGCGCGACTTGTCGCAGAGGAACTCGACGAAGGAAGCATGATGGAATTCCATATCAAAGTATGCAGCAGGATTTAGCAACGACTCGAATTCGGATAATGAGTATAGGATAGCCCCTGGAGACAGACCGAGGATGCGTTCTACGTGGTCCAAATGTAAGTTGCGGGAGTCGGAGTGAAGAAACGACATTTCATGAACGAGGAAGAAAGAGATCGCCTTCAAGGCAGTTAAGGGATCTACGGCAGATAAAAGGATTTCGTGGTATAGCTCATCTAAAGGAGCGAGCGGTGAAGGTGATGTGTGAGTCGGGTTTGGCTGATGAGCGGCTGCTGCGTTGTTTGATAAGTGAGTTTCAAGGATTTGGAGTTGTTGATTGGGAAGACGGCGTGGTGCTCGCAAAAACTTCATGATTGTCGCTGCATAGATGAATTGTCCAGAGGAGAGATTGACGATGCGATGTATAATGGGTGTCCCGGGCCATCCTGGAGGTAGTCCACGTCGGTGAGGGTGGCGTTGGGCTATCTCCATGAATTCGTGGGTGACGTAGACGAGGATGTCTTTCTCGGGTACGAAGGAGTAGTCAAGGTGAATACGATGAACAAGCTGATGCATGGGAGCTTCTTCAAAGCTTTGACGGAGGTGGAATTCTGTACGACTCAGGACGAGAATTTTGAAAGGGAAGATGTCTTGTTTGCCAGCGAGCTCCTGAAGAAGACCAATGACGCGGGTTTGGCAGACTATTTGTTCCTCTGGCGACCGAAGAGATCCACATTCGTCCAGGCCATCGATTATAATGAGGCGCGGAAACGTGGATATCTCAAGGTTGGGATGCGACTTCCTCATGCGCGAAAGGGGTTGGAGAATCAAGGACATCATCTGGTGCGCCAACGACCTGTCAAACGTTGATGGATCCTGTTGAATCTGCTCCTCAATGAAAGGTTTGAGGGGTGGAATCGACAAAGCAAGCTGGTAAGCAAGTGTTGGTATCAACCTTTTCTCGTCACATCGACCTGAATCAGTTTTCCAGAAGAAAAAGGTGGCTGCCAACTGTGAGGACGAAGTACACTTCTCTGCCAATGAACGTGCAATTGCGGTTTTTCCAGCGCCAGCAGGACCATGAAGCCAGATAATCGACTGCGAAATTTGTGAATGGGTTGACACCCAGTCTCCTAATGCTTTTAAGAGAGCAGCACGAGTACCAGGGTGACACTTTACATCATCAAAAAGATCAGAGTTGTGGAATGCGTTTGCACAGACAGAAGAATTCAGGAGATAGAACGCTGAGAACGCATGAGCTTTCAAATCGGGTTGATGGTTTAAATCCATACCAGAATGGTCTTGTTGTTGGTTTACAGTGAACGTGGACTGCGTTACAAGGAGATTGTGGCGCGTTATACCACTGGTCAAGCACATCGTGGATGAGAGAGCAAGAGCAGGGTGTTTCACAATTGATAACGACGAGCTCGCTCGCACGACAACGGTGAGAGATCGGTATGTTATTTCAAGATTCCGGCCAAGGCGATACGTGAATTTCTATGTAAGGCTGTGCTGGCCCAGATTGACGCAGCTATCTATGCCTTTCAGGAAATAACAACCCATGTCATCCTTGGTTTCCATGCAGGTGATCCAATTCCCGGACACGAGACTGTAATAATCAGCGACATAGTTCCGCATTGGTCATATTTATATATAGACTCACCTCTAAAGCGTACAGATGAGAATCGTAAGAATTGGGGGACAGTTCGCGGACTGATTTGACGAGATTAAAAAGGTATTCCTGATGGTAGTTGGATCAGAAAACCTAAAGGGTGATTGGAGAAAAACATACTTTGTTAGGGCCAGATGGTCCAACGGATGACCATATCGTCTGAGCAAGGCTGTCCAGTGGCTCTGATCCTCCTGTGCAAAACGCCATCAGACACTAAATTCAAAAATATTAATAGCCAAGGCGGCACGAATAGGCCGTACCAAATGAAGGGTTGTCACTCCTCCCAACATAACACTGCAGATGGCGTTCTGTCAGGGAAATATACGACCTGAAAAGTTCCGGAATTAAAATACATATGCCTTCATATCAAGCGCATTATTAGTCAATATGTGGAAGATGGCGTCAAAAAGCTACATACATCGTGAATGATGACCTGTTCCTCCTTTGTGGTCTGATCAATGCCGTAGATATCCAAAACTTCCATGGTGTATCCATCCTACGCAGCACGTTAGGTTCAAGATTGCGATATTGAAAATAGACCTGGGAGCACCTTTTCACGATAATCTGAAGGAAGGGTTGTAATTAATTGGCTATTGAACGAAGAGCACATAGACGGAACATACCTAGATAGTCTCGCACTTCCGCTTCATACGCAGGATCAATTGTGTATGCCACACCTATTCAAACGAGAAATGGGTGAGCAGGTGCGTTTGATATGTCTTTTGGTCGATGTACCCCATACGGTATCGTCGTCTGGGAAGGCATCCTATTAACAACATCACTATCAGTATACAACGCGACAAAAAATTGTAACAGTGAACTGACTCACAGATTGAGAGAATTTGTCCCATTCTTCTTTGTGCACAAGCGTCACTACTCTTCCGGGGCTCTAGGTTTCAGTATTTGTTGAGTTTTCTTTAATTCAACGATGTGAAAAAATTGCCAACCTCTGGCGTCCCCCGATGATCATGCGATTTCTGAGCAAAGCGACGAACATAGCCCTTGAGAAATCCTGGAGCTGGCAAAATTAAAAGCTTTGGATGATGATATCGTCGCGTAGGATTTTTTCTCACTTTTCTTAATAACGTGAGGCGGTGGCTACTCGTAACTGGTGAGTAAGAAGCTTGACCTACAATTCGGCCAAGTACCCACTTTGAAAATCAACGAGCCATAACCAAAAACGACAAATGGCTTCTCATTAGATCCCATTTCAATAATTTCACCTAAAAACAGTAAAAAAGACGTCAATCAACAATTGTCAGCAAAACCGTCAAGGCAAAATTTGTTCTGCTTTCTTACCTCTGGTCCAGGGTCCACTTCAAATTTACCGTGAAAAATATCACTTCAACGAGCCTGTAAATGGTTTAGATATGAATTCCTTTGATTTCTAGGACCAAATTGGTGAGGATATCCCGTAGATATAGCCTGCGCAAGAGGACGAGGTCAGGGGAGGTGAGCGTAAAAGGCAACATGGTTTTCAACACGGGGAAGTCGGCTAGGTCGGGTAATCCGGCTAGATTGCCGAGCCGCCTCTCAGATAAGATAAGATACGCACCACCGAACCTCTTTAGGCCGTTCTCCGAAATGCAGGTTCAACACTGCGTTCACGCTGCAGTTGCATGCCATCCGCAAATGGGGCTTGATAAAATTAATTGCTTCACCAATGCTATGACTCGGACGCATGGCTCAAACGTTAAGTTAGTATGAATTGCACGAGGAGCAAAAAAAGACACATCATAAAGGTCGTTATCCTACGTACGAAAATGTTCGGGGAATAGAGCCAATGTATGGGGTAGTTGCGATAGATACAAAAATGGTCTATCGACGAGTGTAATGTAGATCAAGATGTAGAAAAGAAAAATGGGATAGTTATGCTGCACTGAAGCTGAACAACGTGCGGCTGACTTAGAGCTCTGGAGCACCGGCATAACCACCAACTGGTCTGGCGGGACCCTGACCACCTGGAACGGGGGCGTAACTTCCTCCCGTCAATTGAGTTGGTTGAGCATATGGAGAGCTGCCATCGGTATGGGCAAAGGAAGTATTCATGCTTGTCGCAGGAGGGGTAGCGAAAGGGCTCTGCTGGTAGCCCATAGCATTGGGCTGAGGCTGAACTTGAGGGCTACCGTAAGGAGAAGGGTTTTGTCCCGTGTACTGGGGTTGAGTGACCGGCGTGGGGAATGTAGATGGGTCATTGGGGTTCTGTATATAGTTAGATTGGAAATTATTATGAAAAAACAAACACCAGCACTCACGTAGACGGCCGTTCCACCGGTCATAGCAGGACCCATGGGCGACTGAGGTTGAGGGAAGTAAGGACTGGCAACAGGGGGCTTCTCGCCGTAAGCACCGAAGTTGGCTTGTTGCTGCTTGTTCTTTTTGTTGCGCAGGAGGATGAAGGCAATCAGACCACCAATGATACCGAGAGCCGCGAGACCTCCGACAACACCACCAACGATAGCACCGACGTTGGTCTTCTTCTCGGGTTCGGGGCCAGGGAAGGGGTCGTCATCATCACCACCATTTGAGCCACCATTGTTACCACCATTTCCTCCATTGTTACCACCATTTCCTCCAGTGTTGCCACCGTTTCCTCCAGTGTTGCCACCATTTCCTCCAGTATTGCCACCTGGAGTACTGGTTGTCGGCCGAGAGCTTGATGATGGTGTTGGTGTAGGAGTAGGAGTAGGGGTGATTGAAGTAGAGCCTGCAATCGCAGCTCTTGCGACAGCCACATCAAAGGTACCAATGCTCTTGAATAAGACGAATGAGAGAATGTCAAGGATCGTCCTCTAAATGAGCTTACAGGATAATCGAGGTACGCCCATGGAGGAACACGGGTTCCTACTGGAATGGAAATAGGAAGACTAGATTGGCGCCGACTATAAATAATTGCAGGGTGAAGGACAAAAATAAAACGTACGTTCGCGGATATGTTACACCAGCACAGTTTTCAATCTGGTCTTCCCAGCTGGAACATAGTTGTCAGTGACGAGGGCACATTATCTTTACCGCACGACTTACGTTCCCCAGTCTCTTCCTTGACATTGTGAACAGGACGCTAAAACTGCGTAGTAGACGCTACTGCATCGACAATCATTTCCGTCACCGGAGGCTTGAGAGCCTGAGTAGATGCGGTCGGGGTCAAGAGCCACGATGTAGACATCTACGCGAAAGCGACACTCATTAAGCGACAAAAAAGACACCAACGAGCACTTTTAGAACATACCTCTTCCTAAACATACGGAAAGAAGATCTCCAGCCACCTCACATGGACTTTGGCCGAGGGTATTGTAGCCCTATTGGAAGTGTTAGAAGCGTTGTCAGGCCATTTGATGCAGTCTATACCTACCCATTGGTGCGCTGAGTCCGACAAACAAACCGCTCTGTCGTCTTGAGCTTTGACCACTGCGAGCGAAACGGCACCAACAAGGAGGAGATGGCGCAACATTTTGGTGGACAAGAGTGAGAGAGAGAAACGGCGGGAAAGCAAGGGATGAAAAATGCCCAACAGCTGACACTTAATCAAAGGGTCGTGTACCTGACCCTGAACATGAGTTCCAGTTTCAGGTCTTTGCGGAGGCAGTGCGTATATGGTTAGACTCCCATCGATAGCCTCAACCTCAGCATGCAAAAGACCCGAAAAGGGTGATAAAAATCAAGAAACCCGACAGATTCGGCGGATTGATTAATGTGAATGTCATCGACAGGTGCCATGAAGTCTGAGCTCAACTGGATTGACAACGAAAGATCGACAGGCTTGCTCCAGCAGTAGCGTTATGGGTTCTGACAACCACATTTTCTGAATGTTGTGAGGATTTGAAAGGAGTAGAAACGCGAGGTGTTCTTGTAACCCAGTATCTTGAGGATTGCGGTGGAGGATAGGTATGAGATGAATTGGTTTTTCTTTGTCGTAAGTTATCGGCATTGACCGGAACGTGTGAACTTTGTAACCGCCACTGTCACTAGCGTTGGCAGGAGTTTGATATGGATGGAGTGGGACGAAATGCAAATCTTTGACAGGCTATGTGCTCCCTAATCAGCTGGCTCCTATTCAATCAGTGATACACGTCCGTAGGCAATTCAAAACTTGTGTTTTGATGATTGTTTCCGATATGTTCTGCAATGATCGAATACGAGTTTAATCCGGAGGACACTCACCGTCACCTGGACCAAGCCACACAGCGAAGACCATCTTCCGACGAACGTCGGCATGACATTACTTGCTGGGACCAGTGTGCAGTTTCTGTACGAAACGCTTAGCATGAAAGTAAACAACCTCCGTTACGATTCATGATCCTAAGAAAACCAAACGAGGAGCAAATGTCGTAAAAGAAAAGTATAAATGCTGCAAAAATTTAAATAGCTTTCGAGCGCCCAACTTGCTTACTTCTTGACAATTATACCCATTCAGCTAGGCAAATCTTTCAGGTTATGCGTTGAAAACCCTTTCGGAAGTTACACGGTATCTAGGATAAAATGAACATCTAATACAGTACGAAGGTGACCGCAGATAACTCTTCCTAGGCCTGTCAACCCTTTCCCGTAATCCTGAGGTTACGAGTGATACGCTGCGAAGCCCCCTGCTTTTTCCATTCAAGTAGCAGAGTTTCGACTCCTGACATGAGAGAAGAGTTCTTCGCATTGCTAGGCGCAGGACTCGGGCTATCGCTGCATGGAGTGTTGAGCGCCTTCGGTGAGGACTCCACGATGCCCTGTTGCTCATTTCGCGCCTTTGCGGCTGTATCTTTATCTCCTATGGCTGTCAGCCCAACTGAACTCTTGTTTGTACTTGTATTAAAATGCTGCTGCTGGCGTCTCTCGAACTCTTCTTGTTCCTCCAATTCGAACTGGAAGGGGGGGAAAGGCCATTCGTCGTCATCCTCCACTTCATCAAACCGAGGTGCGTTCTGCGTATCTCTGTCAGTCTCCGGATCATTTTCTGTACTATCCTTACTCTCATAAGAGACAGAAGTACTGTACATAGTCACCTGTGAATATCAGAAACGCGAGGGAGAATGAAACTTACAGAATGTGAAGGGAGTTGGAGTCAAGGCTGGGCATATGAAATCGTGGAAGGTGGTATGGGTAAAGCTCTGCTATTTAAATGTGTATGATGGACAATTAGCTGCACCATTTGTACCAGCGGCTTCAGGCGCTAATTGTGTTGGTTTGACCCAGGTTTTGACCGTCACCTTGGGGTGACTCGTCCAAGGGTATCACGTGACGTTAGGTCCGTGCTTCCGTCCGTGCTTCTTTTTCAAGTTTTTGAAGATTTTCTATTCCTTTTCTTCTTCTTTTTACTATCTTATGGATTTTAACGATTCGCATCCGTGAATACCCAGTCGCTGGCAGTGTGGTTTATAGGACTTAATGGCATCCTTCGAAGTTCGAAAGGTTCCCAGTTTCCGATTTCCGGACGAAGGCAGTGCTCGCCTGGTGTTAGCTGTGCATTGTGGGTCCAATCCATTCAAAGGTTTTATATTTAAGATTTACATGTGTCGGTTACAGGTACAGCTGTATTGGCTTTCGATGGCATCCATGGGAGAAGCACACAGTATACGCACTAGAGGGGGGCATGTGGGCGGATGGTTCAAATACCATCGAAATCTTGAGTGTACTTTCACAAACCTTGCTGCTGGTCCTTTCACCCTTTGCATAACATGTCAGACTCAATAGACATATTCATAAGATGCTTTTTCATAATCGGGTAGGGCATCTCATCCTACAGACTACGTGCAACCTCTACTCGAGTCTTAACATCCTCCAGAATCATCTTTGGAGTCACATGCAGCCTAGGAGTTGCCTCAGAGTGAGTTTTTGATCAATCGATTATGACATCCTACGTGCTAAAAGGACATTGCTACTTCCACTCACCCCAATGCGTCGTGTTATAGAATTATAGGGAACACCATTCTGGTGGCAGCCGGACATCATGGATTCACCACAACTTCCACGGCCGCATCTATTGGGCTCAGAGGAGGGTCCGAAGCATATACGTTTGGTCTTGCGCTGCCTGTATACATAACCTACCGTTTTGATGATGATGGCTGGACGACGCTTCAATCCGTTCTATATCTACCAATCATCTTTGCTCCGTTTTTCGTCCTGTCAGGGGCAATGACCGGCGCAATAGGCTACGAATGTCTGTTGGAGGTTGTGAATGTGGACGAGCTGACGAAATATGGCTTTACTATGAGCCAATCAACGAGAGCTGGTGCAGTGGGAGGTGCGGTAATTGGGAGCGCATTGGTGTTCATCATACCAGGGGTATATGGGCTCTATAGATTCGGCACAATGGTTTCTCGTGCTCTGAAGTCAAAAGGTAGTACAGACCCATCAGCAGTGTAGGGCGTGGATAAGTACTCTAGTTGTATTCTTCTAATGCTCACCACTGGGACTCATATTCATTGCTCGTACCACGTGCGCCAAACTGTTGCACCCATGCTCGTGAAGGTTGTTGGCACGGCGCCACTTCGGGGCTTTACACACCACCATATCAGAACCGTGATTCCATTTATCACAGTTAAATTAGGACTCAATTTACTACATAAAAGTGGAGTGTCCCCATAATGTTGAATTCGACATAACTTGAGCTTTTCATTGACAGCAAAGGGTCGTGCGAAGGTCTTGCCATATTCTACTGCTTACAAGGCATGCTTGACAAAAAATTGAGAGCAACGGCTTGGCCATTGACTTGCAACACCTGAGTTTCAGCGCCGCGATTTTCACATATAGAGGTTAGTAGGGCTTTGGACTCCGAGTTTAAAGGAAGGCTTCCACCTTAATTCTGTCCTTTTCTACGCTTTGCAAAGACAAGATGATGGCGGCGGAACCAAGGACCAACGCACCCGCCGCAGTTTTTGTGATCCATGGAGACCGGAATACCCGATCAATGTACCCATGTTTCATCACGTATTTAAGCGATTGTCCTTTCTTGTTCCCTTCTCCTCGACAACATCCACCTTGACGGTCCTCAGTCTGGCCTCGGTTTGGGCACTCTCAACATGCAGCTATTTAAAGCTGCGACTTTATCTATCTTTATTTTCTTCTACACATCTGCCGCAGCCGCAAACGACTATCCTACAACGGGGTATGAAGGTGTCAAAGTCCTACGCATACCAACAGGAAAAGACACAACTGCACTTGATGCGCTGATCAAACGGCTTGACCTCAACGTCTGGACTCACGCATCGCGTCCATTCTCCCATGTTGACGTGGAGGTACCCAGCGACCTGTACAACACATTCCTGTCGTCGATAGAGAAGATTTCGCAGGATTCCGGGATTTCAAATTCATTCACGGTATTGCATGACGATCTTGGTGCTAGCATTCGTAAGGAGGCTGCGGGATTCAAGTTCTCGGCGGAGCTGGCCACTCAAGGTGAGCCCTCACGTAGTTTAAATGCCGAAATGATGCCGACTGTAGAAAACCGAAGGCGAACTGGCAAACTACGACTGGTTCAAGGCATATCACCCATACAGCGACCATCTCACTTGGCTTGACGATCTTGTAGCTGCCTTCCCAAACAATTCAAGAATTGTGAGCACTGGTACCAGCGTCGAGGGTCGCGATATCAAAGGTATCAACATCTTTGGCTCTAGCGGTCCAGAAACCAAACCAGCCGTGATTTGGCATGCAACAGTTCATGCCCGCGAGTGGATCTCTTCAATGGTATGCAATTCCTCTGTACCATTCTCTTGTCTGTTAACGACCCAATCAAGACAGTTGAATATCTGGCATATTCATTGCTAAACAATTATCACAACTCGACCGAAGTGAAAGATTACGTCGAAAAGTATGATTTCTACGTCTTTCCAATTGTAAATCCGGATGGTATGTTGGGTCATAATCGTGTGGCTCTGTTACAACCACTCATACACGAAATACTACAGGCTTTGTCTATACACAGAATGGAACGCGTTTGTGGAGAAAAAACAGGCAACTCCCGCCCAACGGAAGTGATTGCTACGGTCGTGATATCAATCGGTATGGTGGTAAACATTTCCTATAATCGTGGCATTCAACTAACCACGTGTATTGAAATTAGGAACTGGAATATTAGTTGGGCTCAATTCGAAGGAGCATCCACGGAGCCATGTGATGGGAGTTATAAGGGAGAGGCACCAGCAGACGCTCCTGAAAATAAAGGTCTTGCTGCGTTTCTTGACTCGCGGGCGAATTCGCCCGCAGGTGCTGTGATGTATGTCGATTGGCATGCTTACAGTCAGCTCTTTATGTTTCGTGAGTTAATTAGTCCACATTGCCTCATCAAAAATTCTAATGACAGCTCCCTTTCGCATAGCATATGGCTTCGACTGCGATAAGGTCGCAATTGATAACGACGAGCTCGCACAGTTGGCATCCGGCTTTGCATCCGCTGTGAAGAGCGTTCATGGAACTGAATACCTTACTGGGCCCAGTTGCACCACAATTTATCCTACATCAGGTTCTTCAGCTGATTATGCCTATGATGTCTCGTGAGTGCGATTCTGCCCCTATGTGTGATCAACCGCTCACTTCTTTTTTGACTGCCCAGGAAAATCAAATACTCGTTCGCCGCTGAGCTTCGAGACATGGGAGATAATGGATTCATAATCCCTCCTAACGAAATTATACCTTCAGGGGAAGAAACTTGGGAAGGCGTGAAATATTTACTCGCAAACATGGTAACGAAGAATACTACGCTCACCAACCCTGACCCCGGGGTAACGGCACCATCTCCTGGAGTACAGCTATCAAGAAAAGGCATTTGGACGTCCTTGGGACTAGCGGTGGTACTTCTTCTGCATTCATGGCATGTGGCGTAGCATTATCGTAGGTGTTGAGTTCAAATCCAATGTTCTTCCGATAACTCGAGTTTTGTGATGAAACTCACGCGCTTGAGATTGATTTCCTTCAATCTCCAGTCCGAGTCTGATCTATTGATAGCGTACAGGTCTTCAATGACCTGCGTTCCTCATGGGCGAATATGCAAATTGGTTTCATATTCCACTTGTCTCAGCTCTTCCTTTGAGCCAGATGTCAATGATACTTCAAGTGTCAGTACCCTACAACGCACTCTTATCTTTCTGGAAGCACCTGGTTCCATTTGGCTGCCATACTAACCAAGCCCTCAGCTGAATAGAGGATCACTTCTAGGTCCGACGCAAATCAATTACTCAATGATAAGGCCATCACGAAACATGTTGCGCAAATGCCAACTACATTTATATACGTCCTCCTACTGGATAGTCGACGAAGTCCATCCATGACAATTGATCAACGATCATCATTCGACATTTTGAGGACAGAAGGCATAAGGTACGGGGGTTTTCTCAATAATTCGAAGACAGCGCTTCTGGACAGTTAATCAGCTTCTATTCCATGAGCCTACTACGAAATTATGCACAATCCATCAGCATCCAGATGATAACACCTCCCTAGCCGCAACAGAGTACAATGCATGGGGTACGATGGAACGTTCGACTGTATCAAAGAGTCTCAGATATGAAATGCGACGGTGATAAAAGGCGATGTCTTTGTCGAGTTTCGCTATCACCAAATTGCGCCAGAGTTCCTGTTCACTAACATGAAGCTCAACGGAATATTTGCACTCTTTGCTGTCGTTCTTCCTGTTATCGCTACACCGCCACCTGCGTATACCGAGGGGTACGATGGGATTAAGGTCCTGCGCATTCCTACCGGTAACAGCACAGCACGCCTCGATGCCCTTATCAACAGCTTTGATCTGAACGTTTGGACACACGCCTCTAATGCTAACTCTCATATCGACGTCGAGGTACCCAAGGACATCTACCAGATCTTTACTTCTTCTGTTACCAGGATCCTACGGGATGGAGGCATTACTCACCCTATCGAGGTCATGCACGAGGATCTTGGCGCTAGTATCCGTAAGGAAGCAGAGGGGCTTGTCAAAGCCGATGAGTTTACTATCCAAGGTTAGAATTACTTTGAATTCGCACTCATAGGTCGTTCAATGTTGACGAACGCTCCTTCAGCTGGATTGGCAAATCAGGCGTGGTTCAACGCTTACCACCCGTACGACGATCATTTGACCTGGCTCAATGACGTCGTGGCGACCTTCCCCAATAACGCCAAGGTTGTCAGCACCGGAACCACTGTTGGAGGTCGTGATATCAAGGGCCTCAACATCTTCGGTTCGAGCGGTTCTGGAACGAAACCAGCCATTATTTGGCATGGGACGGTCCACGCTCGCGAGTGGATCAGCTCTATGGTAAGCCCTTATGCCAGATATTTGTGTTCATACACTGATAGCTATTTTTTTATAGACAGTCGAATATCTTGCTTATTCATTGCTCAACAACTACGCCAACTCCACCGAGGTTAAGGGATATGTCGATAAATATGACTTCTATATCTTCCCCATTGTTAACCCTGATGGTAAGCAACGATGGCCTGTCATTCAACCTCAGTTTTACTCATACTTATACTTGTCAGGCTTTGTGTTCAGTCAGACGACCACTCGTCTCTGGAGAAAAAACAGACAGAGCCCACCATCTGGGAGCACCTGCTATGGTCGTGACATCAACCGGTTCGTTTCGAATTGTGGAATTTCAACTGTGAAATTTGAGGCTCACTGATTCTGATATGCAGTAATTGGGACTACGCCTGGGCCCAAACAACTGGCGCTTCAACTAGCCCATGTTCCGAGACTTTCAAGGGCGCCGCAGCCGCCGACGCCCCTGAGACGCGCGGTCTGAGTGCATTCCTCAATGCCCGTGCTGCCTCATCCGCTGGAGCCAAGATGTTTATTGACTGGCACTCCTACAGTCAGCTCTTTATGCTTCGTGCGTACTCCTTACCGGTTTACTCCACAAATCATCTAGTTTCAACTGACATTTGTATGCAGCCTACGGTTACTCGTGCACAACGCTCTCGCCCGATAACACGGAGCTCAGCCAGCTTGCGGCTGGTTTTGCGACGGCTCTTCGAAACGTTTATGGAACCCGATTCACCACTGGTCCCATCTGTACCACTATCTACCCCGTCTCTGGCTCTGCAACTGACTACGCCTACGCAGTTTCGTGAGTAGCGGGTTCCTGATTGTCGTTCCCCTTTTTTGACACTAGCTCCAGGAAAATCAAGTATTCGTTCTCAGCTGAGCTTCGTGACACTGGCTCCAATGGCTTCGTTCTCCCGGCAAGCCAAATTCGTCCATCCGGTGAGGAAACTTGGGCAGGTGTGAAGTATCTTCTGGCCAACATGGTCTGAACTTTGATGGTTGCTTCGGATCTTGCTGTTTTGATTGGATTTGGAACTGCTCATTTGTCAAGGCAATGATCTACATACATACATACATCGGAATTAAAGCATTTTATAAGAACTCGGAGCATAATCTGTATATGTTGCGGCTTTAAGCCCTTATCAAACATCTGTTATGTCCGAAAATCTCATTGCTTCCGTCCCGACAATGCCATGCGGTATCTACGAGCGTCTTCTGGTATCTGGTACCAGCAACAATGTCAGTAGAAAATGATACGCTAAGGCTTAAGGCGTTAAAATATAAAGATAGTTCGCCCAGAACAATAGAACAACGAACAATCGCCCAATAGCTGCTGAATCTGGAGAAGGCCGAGCTCAATCGATGTGAACCGGCAGGCGACTTTATCCGAGAACCTCTGAAGGGTTGCATGTGGCCAAAGAGCTTCTGAACCACATAGAGCTCCACGTTGTTCAATGTATCTTCAAACAAAGCAAGGTATGGCGCGTTGAACAACCTTGTGCATTTACATCTGCCTGTAATCTATTTTTAGAACGCACCTTCGTTGGGTTTATATGATCATCAGTCAACGCGACCGCTGAACATGTTGGACTTTCACCGAGAAGCCGCTTTACCATGCGGTATGATATCTTCACTGAATAAAGCGATGATAATTGTCCGTATGGGAGGTAGGATGACCACGCCAGGCAGCGCAATGTCCATTGCTTGCTTGAGGTTCTCCATGCTTTGAGCACCATTCAACGAGCATGGTTTGGAGCACCATGTGAGGGTACACAGAAGCAACCGTTTCATTTTTCATGGGATTACTGATTGGAATTATACATATAATTGCCCGTAGTCCAGTTTTGAATTCCTTGTCGCCCTTCTTCATTTTCCCTTTTGAACGACAACATGAAGCTCGCAGGCGTTTTTGCTCTATTTGCTGTCGTACTGCCCGCGTTTGCAGATCATACCGCTGGGTATGACGGCATTAAGGTCCTCCGTATTCCTACAGGGAACAGCACCGCTCGACTTGATTCGCTCATCGAATCCTTGGACCTTAGCGTCTGGACTCATGCGTCACGTCCCAACTCACACATTGACGTTGAGGTGCCTAAAGACGTGTACAAAATATTCACGTCTTCCGTGGGGAAGATCTTGAAGGAGGAAGGTGTAACATACCCCATTGAGGTCATGCACGAAGACCTTGGAGTCAGCATTCGAAAGGAGTCAGAGGGCCTCGTCAAGGCAGATGAGTTCACGATTCAAGGTATGTCAAAACTTATCTACCGAGCGTCTGAGATGATTACTAATTATGAATATCGATTTCATCACTTTCCAGCTGGTTTGGCTAATCAAGCGTGGTTCAACAATTATCATACATACGATGACCACCTCACCTGGTTGAATGACATGGTCGCTACCTTCCCCAACAATGCAAAGATCGTCAGTTCTGGTACCTCTGTTAGTGGTCGCGATATCAAAGGTATCAACATTTTCGGGTCGAGTGGATCTGGAACAAAGCCAGCAGTCATCTGGCACGGAACCGTTCACGCGCGCGAGTGGATCAGTTCAATGGTGAGGGCGCTTCTTGAGACGTTATTCTTTTTTGTATTTATGACGTTATGACAGACCGTCGAATATCTTGCTTACTCCCTCCTCAACAATTATGCAAACTCGACCGAGATCAAGGGCTATGTCGACAAATACGACTTTTACATTTTCCCTATCGTTAACCCTGATGGTCTGCTATCTTATCTTATCTCCCTCACGATTACCATCTCATTGATGTACTCTTTAGGCTTCGTCTACACTCAGACGAGTACTCGTCTCTGGAGAAAGAACAGGCAAAGCCCACCTTCTGGGAGCACATGCTACGGCCGCGACATCAACCGGTAAGACTTTTACAAACTTTGTGTCTCTTTTGCTCTCTCTCACCAGTCTAGCAACGCAGGAACTGGAACAACGGCTGGGCTCAAACAAATGGGGCATCTACCAACCCATGCGCTGACGACTACAAGGGTGCTGCAGCTGCCGATGCCCCAGAAACCCGTGGTCTTGCTGCATTCATCGACGCTCGTGCGAAATCGTCCGCAGGAGCGAAGATGTACATCGATTGGCACTCGTACAGCCAGCTTTTCATGTTCCGTGAGCCTTTTATCGTTGTCATTTTATTTCTCAATATCTGAAATTATGGCCTCTTCTTCTTTGCTTCTAAACTTAGCCTACGGGTATTCGTGCACAAAGGTAGCCACCGATAACGCTGAACTCGGACGTCTCGCTTCAGGCTTTGCCACAGCCGTTCGCGCCCTCTACGGCACGCGCTACACCACAGGCCCTATTTGCACCACTATTTACGCCGCATCCGGTTCCTCGACGGATTATGCATATGATGTTTCGTAAGTTCTCTCCAGTGCTCTTCCTTCAGTCGTGAGTGAAGATACTAACTTTTGCACAGGAAAGTCAAGTACTCTTTCGCCGCCGAGCTCCGTGACACTGGTTCCAACGGCTTCGTCCTACCTGCGAGTCAAATCAGGCCTTCAGGAGAGGAGACATGGGCTGGAGTCAAATACTTGCTCGCAAACATGGCTTAGGTGTTGGTCTACTGTTGAAATTTGCTACGGGTAGTTGAGGTTCGAATACAGACGTTGATTACAGCCATTTTCAATATGATAGTACCCTTCAAGTTCTGTTTACCATTACCTCTGCCTTTTCTGCGCATCTTCTGTGCATTTCATGGCAATACTATGTATGCGACCATTCAGTCTGCACGTCAAATTGTCAATCAAACTCATCCCCTCAACCCCGTTTGGGCGTCCGTCTCCAATTAAAGCTGTGCCTCAGGTAGTTTGCGTATAAAGCCTCGCTCAAACTAAAGCGATGCAGTCGACGAGCATACTTCTTCCCATCAATCAACAGTAAGAGCCACTGAATTTTTTTTTCTATTTTTTGATTAATTTGCTACCAAGTTGCGTCAGAATCTCAATTTGCTAAATGGTACCAGACAGCTCAAAGAGATGGATGACGAATCACCTCCCAGTCTTTGGGAATCGACCTATCAGCGAGCTGTGCATGCCAGGTTCTCATAACGCTGGTACCTATCGCTGCGGCTACCGCACCGCTCATGGAGAGGAAAACACTGTTATAACTCAGACCAAGTCCATATTTGACCAGCTGGAGCTCGGCGTCAGATACTTGGACATCCGCCCTTGCCTCACGAGTCCTGAGCTCAATGCACCACCCGGAAATTGGGCATGTGGCAATTTCACAGGCCCAACCGGCGACAACGATCGGTGGCAAGGTGCCAACGGCGTGGAGATTTGCGAGGTCATCGACGATATCAATCGCTTCACTCAGCACAACGCAGAACTGGTCATCGTCAATATCACCCGCGTCTATCGCGTCTTCATTGACAAGTCTGTTCATCCCACTGGCAGAGACCCAAACCAGGACGAATGGAGCTCTCTGATCTCACTTCTCTCTACAATCAACAACCTATTTACCATCGATAGGGCAGGGGGAGGAAAGCCAAAGGCACTCGACGACTATACACTCAACCAATTCATCGGCAGCGGCAAGGCCTCTGTTGTCGTACTGGTCAGCAAGTATGGGGGAAACATGGACGACCTGTATAACCATGGTCTCTGGCCTCCGTCAACGCTCTCTTTGAAAGGCGAATCGCTGACTGAAATAGAACCCGTTTTGTTCTTTGAACCACTGTGGAGTTCAAACGCAGACAGCGCTCTCAGTCTAGCAAAGATCTTACAATTAGAGCGATTCCCTTGGCTTTTGCAGGAGTTTGCTGCCAAGGGACACCCATCTGTCATTTGGATGGACAGAATCGAGAACGCAGATCTCCTTACATTTTGCATTGCCACCATCCACCAACGATTCAATAGATCCATGGGACTGAACAACATGGTTATCGTCTACGGAGGCATTCTGGTCACATCCCAACACGTCCACCAAAGGGTTAGAAGTGCGATCGACAACGGCGAAAGTTTCCAGGTTACAAGCGGCAATCTTGGCTGTGATCCTTGGCCAGACATGGACAAGTCTTGCGCAGTATTTTATGAGCAGGACGGTATCGTCAAGGCCCGCTTTGCACAGGAGCCCCACTCCTTGGACTTTGGGCGGGATATCATTTCTATTCAGTACGGGAACTGCCAAATACGCGACCAGGTTGCGTACTTGCACCTTATGAAGGCCATGGATGATGGAACGTGGTTTATTGTCAACAACTCACATCTCGGAGGAGACCCCCAGCCTGGAGTTGCAAAGACATGTGTTGTTCACTTTCGATATAGGAACCACGGTGAGATAAGGGTGCTGGATGCGAAAGAGGGGGGCATGATTAATTTTGAAAGTGATCACGAGAAATTCTCCCAAGCAGAGGCGAGCAGCTCTCACATTGTCTAATGATATTTTATCGCCGTCTTTTTGCTGTTGGACGCATTCGAGCATACTCATAGACAGCGCCGGTGATAGTTCATGTTCATCCACATTGGGGTTACGTAGTACGCCTTCAGTATTCGAGATAACGGGTGTAGGAGCGGTGTTACCTCGACACGATTGGCAACGTCCCAGCAAGATAATAAGGTCGATTTTTATTTCTTAGTTGAAATTCAAATAGCCTGGAATCATAAAGGTGTCTCATGGGCAATTCAAAGGCCAATGTACTGCAAATAATCCATCTAGCTGCGTCCTACAACTCAGCGCTCCCGCCGTACAGGTGCCTTCACAAACATATTTCGAAACCGTTGACCACTGTGCCTGAGCGCATTCTTAAAGGAGAGCACTCGGTACGGTACAACCTGCAGCTCGCAATCCCGAGGAGGAAACCCAAACTCGACGATCTTTGCAGAGGACTTGACCAATCGTTTCCGCGCCTCCACCAGATGCTTCGTGATCTCCTTCTCTTCCGACCGAGTCGATGCCTTCAATCTCGTTTTCATCTCTTTTTCGTCCTCTTCGGCTTCTCGATACAAATCCCGTAAGTTTTCGTAGATCAGCTGTGACGGCACCATCTTGCATTTTTTGGGCGGTGGGTCAAACGACTTGAGCGCAGCATGAAAGTTCCTCAAATTCCTTTCCTCCTCTTTAATGTTGATTAAAAGGATGTTTTCGACAGACTTATTGGGACTACCCATTGACTCGGATATTAAATTTCGTCGTTCATCTCGATTCGTTTGTATTGCGAGTTTGGAGGATTCGATTTTTCCTAAAAGTTCTTCATAGAGCGCGACTGCGGTCGGAGTGTCAGGGGCGGTAGTCGCGGTGTGGGTGCCGAATGGAGCGTATTGGCTGTCCCGTAAAAGCGCGCTTTTGATAATGTCGAGCGCTGATTGCTGGTTGTTGTAGAATCGGACCATCTTTCCTCCTCCTTCGACGATTTCCTACAGTGGATCGTCAACACAATTAGTATGTATTCCTTCCCACTTCTGCAACTGACAGCCAATCCCGAACAAAATAAATAGTACTACGCACCTTCCAGATAACATTCTCGAGTTCGCTAAACGTTTTCTCCGCTTTCTCCAATGTTTTGTTCAAAAGCGACACATTGTCCCACATTGTGGTTACGATAGTGATTGTCTTGTGCGTATCTTTGCTTAAAAGCGAATAAAGCATCTTGATCGTTTTCCGTTTATTTCCTCCCATTCTCTCTGGATGTACCGGACACAGGTATAGAATATGATCGACGTCGTACAAGCTAGAAACAGGTAGGATTTAGCGAAATATATCATGCAATCGAGAAAGAATGAATTACTCTTGCGTTTGAAGCCAATCCTTAATTTTGTTGATAATCGTAACCTCTGGGATCTTCGGATCGGAGAAACCAGGACTATCAACCAAGTATATCGTCAAGGGTTCGTCACCCTGGGTATCGAACTCGTTGACAGCTGATACATTCAGCAGCTCGTAGGCGTTGACTTCTTGTGTAGCCCCCTCCAGGGAGTCCTTTGCTATATCCAACTTTTTGCCGGTCCCCGTCATAGCTTCGATGAACTGAAAAAGACGTGATAAGTCACCAGGCATTCGTCCGGATAGCAGAGCACTGACCGTGCTTTTCCCGGCGCCTGTAGGACCCATAATTCTACGCAAAAGACGGAGATTACGATGAGAATGCATGAACACCGTGAACGTTAACGTTTGTGCTTACAGAATTCGAACATTAGGTTTCCTGAGTTGAGAGGCTGGTTTGACAGAGACGTCTCCCGTGAAACGGAGCAGGTATGGCATGATGAAGATGGATGTTGGGCGTTCGAGTTAAAGGGAGTGGATCACAGGTCGTATCATTTCAATGCCGTTGATTCACTGCGATCGCACAGGCGTGGTGGCCACGAGGCCTACCCCACACGCATGCACTGCAAATGACATGCCAAATGATGATTCATGTACCGCTTCTTAATGACCCTATCATTGTGAATAGTTTTCGTAAATGAACATAACCTCGAGCTTAGACATAAAATGTCGGCCACTGACCTCCTCAAGCTCGGGCTTCGGCTCATCGGACTCGGAGCCATCAATTTCATGAAGCAATCTAATCGAGGACATGTCGGAAACCAGACTACCGCCTCATGAGGCGGATT
>NHTK01005961.1:0-31601 GCA_002938355.1 Panaeolus cyanescens | reverse complement strand
GTTTTCCTGCAGCTCACTTGTGCGAGGCACGCAGTCGCTCTGACAGATCCCCTTCCCCCAGTCTCTGTCATATTTGACGGATCAACAAAGTCAACGCCGCCACCTCTTGACCCATTCATGGCATATCCAATCTCAGCTCATAGCATGACACCGCCTGCGACACTGCGCTCATGGCATTCACCCATTACTAGTTCGCACTCATCAGGAAAGGGCCAGCTCATTGTGTCCAACAATTCGAATCTTTCTGGTGATCACAACACGACAACTTTGGATCCGACAACTTCTGGCATGGATAAAATGTCAAGTCGCGTTATAAGGCACAATGATAGTGGTCTTCGAGTTCCTGCTCCGGTCGACTCGGAGGTTCAATCAGTTATCGAATTGCCACCCTCTTATACCCCTAGGTAGTGGCAACATATTGTAAATTCAGACAAGACACATCTTAAAATAATCACAAGTGAATAATTCTATACTGAGGATGAGTGAATGAAAAGATCGACGCATGGGGTGATCGTTGTAAATCACCAATCCAGACGATGATCACCGCACACCGCCCCACAACCCGCTTGTGAATGGCCTGTTCCAGCTAGGGTATCTCGTGGAACCTCATTCCCCATTACAGTGGACGCAATCTCCACCTGACTCTGCAGGTCTATCATCGAAACTTCTGACCTTGCCTTCCTGACCATCCACTTCTCCGTACCCAGGGCTTCATCCAAATCCGCCTCAGGAGGTAGCAAGACCTGGATTTCCCCTTCAAACTCCCTCATTTCAAACGTGGCGATTGTGTACTGGGAGTCGTTAAGACATCTGCCATCTTGGAGGACAAAATTGCGTTTATGGAGAGGGCATGATACATACTACTCCGTCGATCAGCCTGAGGTACACATTACAGAAGGATGAAAGGTGCCAACTAACCACATCACCGTCAAGGGTATCACCTATAATACCATGGTCTAGGACGAAAGTACGCCGATGAGGGCACCTAAACAATACTCTGTCAGAATGCGTCATGCGTAGAACATTTTAAAAACACTGACATTTGTTGTGTGGCATAAAAGCCCTTCCCTGGAACATGAAAGACGGCGATTTGGGTATCCCCTCTCTTGATGGCAAAACTTGTCGAGGAACTCTCTGACATAGTGAGCTGGTCCATTTTCGCCGCTGTCACCCATTCCCACTCTTTTCCCAAAGTGGAGGCAACAATCTGGTCGCGAGAAAACTTCCAACCTGTCTCTTCCTTTGGCCAATCTGCTGGACGATGCTGACCTCTCTCCTCGACGATTTCAGCTTGTGCCCGTTTCTCCGCAGTATTGACGAATTGCCTGAATTGTTGGCGCTTTGTTGGGTCTTTAACAACTGTGGCCCATTCGTCTTCGTAAGTGCCAACAAGGTTTTGCATGAAAGACTCCAACTCGGAACAGATGCCCAACGAGTCCTCGACAACGACCTTCCTGAGTTTCTGCAAAATAAATGTCAATCAGGTATGATAAAAATATCACGAAAGAAGTGAACTGACATCAATGCCGCCATCTAGTGACTCTATCCAACGAGCGGTACGTTGAAGACGATCAGCAGTCATAATGTAATACGCGAGATATCGGTCAATGATGCGGATGACTTTGGAAGGAGGGACATCTTTGGCTAAAAGTTCAGCATGGCGCTAAATATAGTACCAGAAGGTCAATGACAAGAACATGAACAAGGCACCGTTTCACGTACAGGATTTGCACCACCATTCCCTCCAACGTGTACTGAAAGAAAAGTGGTGAGATGATGAAGAGGTGCTTGACTCAGTACGATATGAAAACTTACTGTTCCAGCCTTTGTCGGTAGCGATGACTCCAAAGTCTTTGGACTGCGCCTCAGCGCACTCCCTTACGCATCCTGACACACCTCCCTTGAATTTATGAGGACTACGGACACCCTTGTACCGCTTTTCCAGCTGAATAGCCAACCCAACAGAGTCCCCAACGCCATAGCGACACCCTATGGATCACAATTATTAACATCATCGTAGATGAAGATCGGGTTGGTGGGACTCACAAGTACTCCCAACACATGATTTGACCGTTCTCAAGGATTTTCCATACGCATGGCCACTCTCAAAACCTGCTTCATTGAGTTCTTCCCAAATCGCAGGTAAATCATCCTTCTTGGCCCCAAACATGTCAATTCGTTGACCACCGGTTATCTGATCAAAGAGAAACGTTAAGGCGATGCGGACCCAAACATAGTACTACAGGAAACTGACCTTTGTGTAAAGCCCATACTTCTTCGCTATGCTCCCTATTACGATCAAACCATCTGGCGTGATTTCTCCAGCAGCGATGCGGGGCACAACACTGAAGGTACCATCGCGCTGAATATTAGCCATGTACCTGTCGTTTGTATCTTGGTTTTGGTGATGTTCTGGTTTTATAATCGACTCGTTGTACCTAGAAATTGCACACAAGTAAGACCATAAGTCTCCACGGGTAGATATAAATATTCGCAAACTTACAGACTGGACAGAATACTCCCAATAGCCGGTTTACATACTTCACAACCAATTGCATTAGGATCCACGCCAATAGACCGCATAACATCCGTAAAAACGCGTAGGCCTCTCACTTTGACGACTGAGAAAATATCTTGTCGCGACAACGCAAAGTGACGGCAGAGATTCGTATTCAGGGTTCGGCCTGCACGTTTCATTTCAGTGCTGAACAGTTTTGTGGCCTGTCAGTAGGAAGAGATTTAATTGTGACTGCTTGAGCCCATAGAGAGAGACGATTTCTCACAAATGGTATACATCCCCCACACCCAGTGCCCAGCTTCGTCTTCTTCTTGATATCATCCATGCTCGTCGCTTCTCCAGCTTTCACGCACTTGGCGATATCTCCTTTGGACACGTTCTGTGTGAGGCTCAATGACTGTGATATAGGAATTAAAAAAAGTACTGGAATGCGTACATGGCAGCTGCAAACCTGTGCATCGTCATCTAGGTCGTCACCACCATCATCTTTCTTTCCAGAACCAATGATGAATTGAGAGGGGGGAACATCAAGGGGTTTCTAAAAAATGACATTCAGAGCTGCTCTTCGTTTTTTTTTTCACAAAAAAAAATGCAATACCTTCTTTTTCACGATGGCCACCAGCTTAATAAAGTCGCTGACATCCCCGATCATCATTCCTCCCAGCAAATGCTTTCCATCGGCAGTGAAAATGTACTTCTTGTATGTCGCACTGAATGGGTCGTTGTATACCAGACACTTGACAGGGGCCTCCTTGATATCGGACCGACGACGTGGCTTCCCTTTCTCAGGTTGCGGGGATGTCAAGGGGTATGCTGGTGCCCTTGATGCGCAATCCAGCAAGTCACCTCCATCTTCAAGTTTGATCGTAATCGTGGGCTCCACTCTCCCCTCAGCAACGCCAGATAATGCAGACGGTGTGGGTGATGTCGCTTTGGTGACTTTGGTAACAGGATGTCTATCAGCAAAATAGTCTCCAAAGGACGCTACATCAACGCCCATGAGTCTGGAAAGTTTTAATCAGCATCAGAAACGGTCTCTATAATCAAGGATCTGATCTAGGGGAAATTCTCACTTCAATTTTGTGCTCAGATCGGGAGAGTTCATTTTGCGTGGTGCATGCGACTCCGTTTGAGTAAGATTGAATGCGAGAATGTCGGCCATCTCAACTGGCAAAGGTGGTTAGCATGTCTAGATATCCGTTTCGTCAAATGAGGACACTCACTTCCGGGTGCGATCAGCCCATAGGAGTTCCCATTCCAATTTGCACATTCCCCGATAGCATACACGTCTTTGGCTGATGTCTCTAGAAAATCATTCACCACAATACCACCCCTAGATGCACATTCAATGCCGGCCATCTTCGCCAGCTCATCCCGGGGAGAAATTCCGATGGCGTATATGACAAGGTCTGCGGAGAGAACGGCCCCATTCTGAAGTCTTAATCCAGCGAAAACCTTCTTTATGGAGGAATCTTCCGAGCTGCCTGACTCTGGAGTACAAATTTGCTCGCAGGGATAGGTGTTGGTGAGGATGTCTACTCCCATGCCCTCAATTTTGCGCATGACCATTTCACCTGCATCAGCATCCAATTGACGCGAGAGTGGGTACGCCTGCCGATTGACGATGCTAACATGCGAGATCCTAGGGAAAAGGTATAAGTAAAGTTACTCACAACACGCTATAGAAAATAGGATCATACGTCTCCAAATCATGAACTGCTTTTGCCGCCTCCAGTCCCAGCAATCCCCCTCCCACAACGACGGCATGCTTAATATGATCTTGAGAGGCGTACTCAATGATAGCTTCTAGATCTGCGATGTTGCGGTAAACGAAGACGCCTTTGGTCCTCGCCACGTCATCAAAAGAAGTATAGCTTGGGAGAGCGGCTGTTGAACCTGTTGCAATGATACATCTATCATAACGGAAGGACCGGTTTTTGCTGGTATGGATAAGGTGTTTGTCGGGCTGAATGGAAGTGACGGTCTCATTGAGGTGGTACTGAAAATGGTCGGGTTCTTGCGACGCGTACCAGGAAGGTGGGTTGAGGTAAAGAGCGTCAACCTAGTCGTACAGTTGAGTATCATAGCAGATAGAGTAGAAATAAATAAATTCACGGACGTTGCGGTGTTCAAAGTATTCTGTTAAGCTTGAATACAAGGTGTCAGGATGCTTAGAATGGTCAATTGGGCTAGATCACATACCCAACACGGTTATATGCAAAGTGGACCTCCTCTCCGCATGTAATCAAGAGGTATTTATTTTTTTCGTCGAGGTTGAGGAGCTTCTCAATGAATGCTGTCGATAAAAATTGTCAGCTCGGTTTATCGTCGCATAACACACAAACATCACGGAGGCATACCTATCCCGACCATTCCAAGACCACCTGCGGTATATTAGACATAAAAAAAGGCTAAAGATAGCTATGGACCTACAGACGAAAATAATTTCGCGACCAGGAAGTATGGCTTCCTTCATGAATTCCATGTTATCAGGATCCAAATCGGACTTGAAACGGGTTATAGGGCCCTTTAAACCTGACACGACAAAGTAGGTATGCCAGCTCTGCTGCTTAAATTTATGGACCAGCCTGAGTGATAAGAGCAGTCTAAGTTTAGCGATGATAAGGTGTAGGAAGAAGGCTTACTATGTGTGAACGGGTCGGCACGGGTAACAATTTCAAACTTCTGAATCCGAGAACAACACAGCGAAATCTTTCAAGAGGGACAGTAAAAGTGCAGAGACGCAAAAGAAAAATCCCTGAACGTCGTTTCAATTTTCAACCCAAATTGAAGTTCAGGCCATCCATCCATACTACCACTGTCAAGTTGATGTTGATGAACGTTCAACCCCAGACTCCAAACGAAGATAACCGCGAGCTAAGTTTAGCATTGATAAGGTGCCGAGTCCCAATGGTGCCAGCTTTGGAAGAGTATAGAGAGCGGGTCGGTACGGGTTAACATGGAGTCCACAAGAATGTCAAAACCTCGATGAGGATGATGATGATGGTCAAAAGGAAAGCTTTGAACCTGGGCGTGGTAATTTTTTGCGGGCGCGGCATCAGTCAAGGCAATATGATCCTCATCCCTTCTCACTCGAATAAGTACTTGGTTGCGCCTCCTCGAAAGCTGTATTGATTCACATTCATATATTTATTTGACACCTAGTAAAAATATTTATTCAGAAAATTTCCCCTAAAATTTGACGTCGCCATAAAAGACCAGACAGAAGAATACAAAATACAAATGGCTTCCTAGCCGTTTGAGCAAGTTGAAAAGTCGATGCGTAATTATTGGAGTGCAGCAGGGAGCGCATTGTAAATCGGGCAAAGGGCCTCCCATGACGGCTTGATAATTTGAGATTGGGATCCGGTTCGTTGCTCAGCTGGGGCTTCAGCGAAAACGACCGCCAACCCGGCTTCAAGATGCCAGTCTAAAAGGGAGGTTTATTCAATGAGCCATCGCAGAGAAAAAGGGTGCGAGTGCGCTTACCGAGATCTGTAGTATAAGAAAGTAAAGGGAATTAATCATCTGCGTAAGTAACAGCTTCAACTCAGCATCGGAACAAAACGTACGGCAATGGAGGAACCTGTGGGCATACACAAAAATGGTTAATGCGAGGTCTAATAAAAGAGTGTCTTAACGGATCAAACTGACCAAGGTCCGGGGTTGTCCGTGGTGAATCGGATGATGACAGTGCCACCTGCAATTTCGCACTTAGCGCCACTATCGCAAACGGAAGGAGATCTTGGATAAATGCTTGAACGCACCTTTAACGCCGACAACATCACGTCGTGGTGGGTTCACATAGTTGGCGGATCCGGACATTCCCTGAATGACGTCGAAGGGGTGTCCGTGAAGGCTATAAAGATCAGGTGAGTGAAAAAAAATATCACTCAGATTCGGAAAACAGGTACTGACTGGAAGGGGCTGCATGCCAGGCAGGGGTGAGAAAGATGCTGTTAGACTTCATGATATCACGATTGAAGACCACTTGACTTACTGCACATGGCCTAAGGTTATTCAATAGTGAGCACATTTATATGAATAAGTACGTTAGAAGCCACAAACCATTAGCAGAGCCATGGATCACAAGCTCAATCACTTGGTTGCGTTGCAGAACGTAAGTACTTTCGGCGGGAGTAAAATCACTTGCAACCGTTGCGCCACCCAGGATGTTGAGAAGCGTTGGAAGAGTGGGCGCGTGATACCGAATACCGTTGATAGTCCACTAAATACATCATGACAGCTTCAATATGAATACCATCAAAGAGAAACAGAATACGTACAGCTTCTTCGCCGCCGATGGTTGTGCGGGTGAATGACAAATCGATGACACGATCAGCCGGACCGCTGCCACCTGGGGCACCGGGGTTCTCAAGAGGAACGAGTTCATGTTCCTTCAAGAAATCGCCATCGCCTGGGAAGTCATCGTTTCGGGTTGTAGGGTTGCTGTTCGAAGCACCATCGTAATGCAGCACACCAAAGACATTCTCCTCATCCACTATGGATAGTGATCAGTATGTTTCAATCAAACAAGGGGGGAGGGGAGTAAACTTGCAATTATCATTATCGCTCTCCCCTTGCATCTCCATGGGCGCCCGAATCCAGTAGTTGCGGACCGCCTGGTTAGCATGCAGGACAACAGAGTAGCGCTGACCAGCAAAGACCTCTAGGGCCTTGACGGTCTTCGGCACATGATTAATACCATCAACCTACAAACACATAAGGTTTAGCTGCACGGAAATGAGTGAAAACCTGTGCGGCCTTACCTCAATAATCTTCAAGTCGTGTTTTTCAATCGAAAATTCAAAACCGGCGTATGCCGAAATGTTGATTATACGGAAGCGATAACGCTTGCCCGACTCGACATTGATTCGGGGCCAAGGTACATTCGGGCCACCTTCATACCGACCAACTCCGTTGATGAGGCCAGTGTCAGGTACCTGCGCCGTATGAACCGGATTAGTTATCATAACTGGCTTGACCGATCAAAGAGAGTGAATGAAACATACAGGTTCATCAGTAACCTGGGCCAGATACTGGGCTTGCATCGCCGGTGCTTTCTATGATTAAACCAGAGTTAGTACATTATAAGCATAGTTTGAAACAAGAGATATGATACCTTATGATACCAGTCACCCAAAGTGATAACGGTCGAGGCATTATCAACATCGTACAAGCTTGCGTGGGGGTCCTGGGGGTCTGCGCGGCGAGGATATGAGTTTTCTAGGATTTGTAAGGTCGGTGAAAGCACTGAAAAACCGCACCATAGATAACGATGGCACTGAAAAATGAATCGACATCAAATCAGGATAAAGTTAGTTCTCGCAGTGCGCCGAGACTCACCCACGCAAGCCATCAACGTATTGCGATGAAAGATGACTGTGATACCAATGGGTTCCAGCCTGGCCATTGAGTGGGACTGTGAAACACTTGGTATCAGACTTGATGCGAGTTAAGCTTCCATGAAGGAGACTCACTATCGTAGGTATACGAATGGCCTGGAGCGATGGGGCACTGGGTGACACCAGCAGCTAATGAGGGTCATGAACAATTAATATTGAGTTTATTGGATGTTCTAAGAACTTACGTCCGTCCTCAGATGCGGTTCTCATTTGGAACTATTACCACAGCACCGGGAGGTTAGCCCTTTCCAAGGGAGCGCGAGATAACAGAGGACATACCAAGCCATGCCAGTGGATAGAAGTACTACGTCTGTATTAAGGTGATACCGTCAGAATGTATCCGACCCAGTACCAGGGGAACAGGGGAACAAACCTCATCGTTGGGTCAGTCAATTGATTGTTGACCGTGATGTGTAAGACATCATCCTTGTTAGCCTGGATAAGAGTTCCGGGGTAGACGCCATTCACTAAGACGGCGTTGCGGGTATATCCATCAGGAGCGACTGCACCGTTGACGATGTTGAACACGTAGTTCACGTCTGCGGCAAGAGCGAGGTGAACAAGAGCGAGAAGGGCAGAGAAAGCTTTGAAAACCATCGTTGCTTGGGGAGCTACTTGGTTGAGTATAACCCCAACCGTTCACGAGCTTTATATCCTCACGCTATCTCATTTTGTGGTGATTATCCAGTTAGAGACCGATATTTTGGTCTAGTTTAACGATACGAGATCAGGGACTCTCGCAAAAAAAGTCTTGGAAGGGAGGTAACGCACAAAGAAAAAAGTCTTGGACGATGGGTAGTCGCTAGCCAAGGCGCTCTTGCATCTGACCTTCATCATTCCATGGCGAGTAGAACTGAATTCGGTCGCGCAATTCAGGCCACGGAATTGGGTAAGTAAAGCGGGCTGTACAGGTGGTCCAGAGCAGAGCACCCGGTCCCTGGAAGATAAAACAGAACGAAATGAGTTCCGGACAGAGATAAATGGCGAGAAAATGTGGCACCGGTAGCCGATTCAAATCTAACGCCCTAACTGATTTATTGATTTGGGTCAAGTAAATCAAAGCAAAGATAATCAACGATTCAAGGGTAACGAACGAGCCGAAAAAGCGCGTATTTATTTACCTTGATTTTGCTCTTTTTTGTACGTTTTGACGCTTGATAATTCTTGCGGACCTGTGTCGATGTGAGGCTGAGAAAGCAAAGACAAACGTCAAGCACATACGGGGACATTCCTCCATTCTATTGGTTCCTTCACGGATTGATCTGCTCTTCCCTGAATTGCCTCACAACATGTTGAAAGAAATGCGCGGGTTGTAGAACTCGCAAGCAAGATAATACTCGTCGAGAGGGATAACCAGATCGTGGGTCGATACAACTCATCCACGGTACTGGGCATGATAGAGTGTTGGAAACCCAATACCAAGGGTCCGACACAAACGAATCAACATCCGGATTTCGATGGTTTGATGCAGATATGTCGGATTGAGATGAGCGGGCAGAAGGCGTTCATGTCTGACAACCTGAATTCAGTCCGCCAAATTAACGATAAAAAACCTAAATGGAAATAGAACCTGAGCAATGAAACAGACCCTGACGTTAGGGGAGCACGTACCATCATATTGACACCATGTTGATATATACGCTGACCGCGCCATATAAGTCAAGTCTGTCAAGACCAAGCGATGTATTGACAAGTTCTGAATCTCGATTGTGGCCAAACGGCGAGACGTACCCATGGTATACCAGCACTTTTGACAGAACCAAGACACAGGATTTCATTCAAACGTCTGGAAAACGCATCTTTGGGCCCATCATCTTTGGGAAGATCAAAAAGGAAGCTAGGAAGGATGGGCGGTACCCGGTGCGAGGGACTGGTACCTATCTTTCAGGCCAAACATCCACGATCCTATCTCGTAATTTGGAACATCAGAAAGCAACTCAAAGTATATACCAGTACTCCCCTTACAGCCCGCATCGACGCGTTTGCAATTGACGAACTGCAGAGAAGATCGCAGCCAGCAGCGCGGGCTTCACTGCAATCTCCACGGAGTAGAAGGGCCTGTAAAACAAGTACAGATGGTTATCCGATAATAAGATGGTCCTTGAATTTTATTTCTGCTTACAGCTCGAGCCTTCAGTTGTCAGATTTTCTGCCTGCTCATGGCGTCGTGGCGTTTTCATACCTCGCGGACCTGTCATGCTAAATGGAGTGGACTTCCTAGAAGAGAGCATTTCCCAACTGTACAACCCCGCCACTGTCATCTCTGGGTGAGTTTCAAAAATTATCAGATACAGTTGACCTTGTGAGAGTGTCCAAAGAACTGACCTATCAAAGGGGGCTGAAGAACAAAAAGAATCTTGGCGTGATGGTAGCGATCCTCCGCGAGCAATATCACAGTACTTCTATTGAGGTTGCTTATAATTGAGGATTAATTATGAACAGAAAGTGGGCGTGACTGACTTGCTGATCGATACATACCTTATGCCACATGGTTCTGAGCAGGTGAGCTCTATGCATCCCGCTGTTCGTGAAATCAGAATTCAACGATTGGAAGATGAAAGCCCAGACTATGTGCGTATGGAACACCACCATTCGACATTGAAATCAAAATCCCGATTTTCTAACAAGCATATATTCGGAGTTTTGACAACTTTAAGAGTTATGTTCTCAGCCGATTTCTACAGACACAGAAAAGTATCACTTTAAGGAACAAAAACGGACTGAGCGATTTGGACAACCAATGAATTACTTACCATTCAAACGATAGCCATCCAGGAAGGTCTAGGAGCGATTATATCCTCCATTTCGTCGATTTATTCCCATTTCTCCCATCGTGCCTCATGCAATATTGGCTTCTGATGATTCCACGTCGCGTACAGTCGGCAGTCGGAACGTCGTTGGCCAGTTATCCTAATCCTTCGCATTGAGGATCTGCACCAATCTCAAAGTCGAGATAGGTCATCTAGAGCGGGTGCATTCATGAGTTATGGAAGATATTCACGGAAATAGGGAAATAGATGCGAAATATTTTCTGTCGTGGTGGTGTCCTGAACATAACAAGGCGAGGCGGAACTTCAACGGGACGATCGTCGCGCTGTTTGTTTGTGCTTGGCAATGGCTTTGGTTCACGATGGTGTTATTTGTTCTCATTGCCTTCGACCTTGAACTCATATCCGTCGAGCCAAATTGAAGGAGGCCGTTGTTCCTTTTAGTTGTGGAATCCCACCACGGTGCGAAATTCCTGGCGCCGTCTCGTCTAGAAATACAAAGTAGACCATCTTATAGGCTGAAGCAAGGGCGGATTGCATCCTTGTCACACCGCACGCTGAGTTTTCACACCTGGGCAAGGGTATGCAATCGTATTTCCTGACAAGTGTAGTGCTGAGATGAGTCATATTTCAAGAATTGCATCCCGTCTAAAGGACCTGCCAAAAGACAGAGTCTCTCCCAAAGCTCGACGAGGTCGGGCAAAATACATAGTTCCTTTGTGAGCCTTGTTAGATACAGAGTCCCTCGTACTACATACTTCTACGAAGGTTTCAGGAGTTCTCCAGGGGTTTCAATGGCTCACGTTCATTTACCAATCATTGATCATATATATAGATTCTGACAGATGGCTTGGATGTGTTGGACATAACCTTCAGCGGACAACGAATGAGCTTTGTTTCGTGCAGCAAGAGCGGCTCTATGTCAGATAAGCATCTCGGCCCTCCTACCCGCTGCTCATGATACACATCATCATCGATAAATCAGCGCTGATGCACAAACCACTATCAGTTTTCGCATGGAGAACTGGTACGAAGGATAGAGAACGTGCCTTTTACCCCGCCGCACATCATGCGGGATTTTATATTGCCACCCTCTCCAATTCATTCGACGTTCGTAAACCAATACATTTCCCTCTGACACGACGTCGACAATGGCAGTTGGAATCAGCCATGAAGAATAATACACCCCTTGAAACTCCCAAGGGCCTTGTATAAAGTAACGACACTGGTGTGGTTGTGGCAAGGTTGCCTTCGTCCCCTTCAATGCACCTACTCGCATCGCTAGCGTTATGTTCATCGGTGAGTTTCTTAAGGGTTGGAGCGAGATGCTTCTGGTGTCTTATATCAAACTAGGTTTTGGCTCTTCTGGCTAAGGGAGCACCATCTATAAACCAATCCGAGGAAAACTCGGTGAAGCTAGCGCGCCAGATCGATGGAAGACCTCCGGAGTGGCAAGCACGCCAATGCTATCGGTACTAACGTCCATAGCCATCACTCTGAACGATTCATTCCTGAAAATTGTTTTCATACAGAGACAGTGCAGGGAATAGAGCTCTTCAAGCAGCCTCATTCACAAGCGATAGTATGACCCGCGAGCTATGCAACGATTTTTGTGGCGAGCGTGGATACGCTTTAGCGGGAACTGAATATGGAAGAGAATGCTGTGCGCTCCGAGTCATCTTCGATTCTGGTATCTGACTTACTTATGTCTGTGTTTTAGACTGCGATTTTGTCTTTCATGACGAGTTCTCCCTTTCCGGCGGATGCGAGATGCCTTGTGCAGGGAACCCGAATGAAACTTGCGGCGGACCAAATGAACTTTTCATCTATCGAAACGTGAACGCCTTCCTCCCGCGAATCAAACCTCAAATTCAGGACTACGAATACAAGGGTTGTTATTCGTAAGTTAATTGTCTCTACTTCGTAATCTTACCATTCTTTTTAAACTCATCACTTCAGGGATACACTTAATCCACGCACCCTCCCGCGTCAATTTGTGTTCCCCCTGAGCCAAGGCGGCGTCACGATCGAGAAATGCGTCGCTGCCTGCTCAGCGGAGCACTGGAGCATTGCAGGTTTGGAATATGGCTCAGAATGCTGTAAGTATCATAGCTCGTTTATGCATAGGATACATTCTGACATTTTTATAGTCTGTGGTGACTTTTTCGGACTTGACGTGGTTTCTCTTCCAGCGAATCGATGCTTGATGGTCTGCAATGGTGATCAGCAGGAGTTTTGCGGTGGAAGGGCTGCATTGAGCATCTATTCGAACGGTTTCACACATAACGGGGGAACTTGATAGAGTTCAACGTTCAAAACTTGGATTTCAATAAATGGAATGTAGTGCCATTATTTTAAATTTTACAAATGTTACAACAAAAAGTTGGATGGTGCCATGGTGAGAGTCTCCTTGTTCGCCGTTCGGTGATCTCCGTGCCGAGCTTGCGGGGCTTAAACATCGCACCCAAACCTAGCTCGGCCCGACTCGCCCGGGGTAACCGGTAACCGGACTTTGAAACTGAGATTCAACCCCTTTTGAACGCCGACAATGGATTTCTTCGTCGACATGACCAATGTCCATTGTCCTGGCCACCACACAACATCCCGAGTTCTGGTTCTGAAAATTCGACCTTCACACCTCAATTCCTCTGGAATTCAGCAGGACACATAGATTCTCTCGGATTCTTTCTTATCTTTTAAATTCTCTCTAGGTGCTGAACTTTGACGACACGTATTCTCATCTCAATAATCCTCAACAAAACGCAAGTACTCCTGGTGACTACACACAAACAGTTCCAATGATATCATGTAAATGGTACAACAAGAAATATGTCTGGGAATATTTCAAGTTTCGCATTGTTCTGCACTGTTCTATGGCCCAACTCTGTATCAGACACTTCCAGATTGAGCTTTCTTGCTACAACGACTTGGTGGGAAGCGGCGCAGTTGCCCCAACCCTCGTAATCTTTCCCGCTACCGGATCAAGCTCAAGGATTGGCTAGAATTCTCTGAAATGAACCCACTCGCTAATGAGACTCAGTTAGCCTGTCAGCGCTGTCTCGCTAAATATGGACATCTCAGTTACACCGTCGAGTGACGGACTGCATAGTCTCAAACCCCACTACCTTTCCTTTAACAATGGCTGCTCTCACTCATACTGTCACTCCTTTCCGCCCAACTAACAGCCCCCATTTTCTCTACGCTACCAAGTAACGATGGCCTATCACCAACAGTGGCCACACGCATATCCTGTGTGGTTTCAGCCTCACCCGTAGGTCTCATTTCTCTTGCTAACGAGTTTCACGTTGACAATCATTTATTCTTGTTAGGGCGTTCGAGTAAGCGATTTTTTTCTGATGAAGCGTATGATTCTGACACGCCTTAGTCCCATAACATATCCCCCACCGCAACATTTTATCGACCCTCAGTATCTAGCGCGCCAAGGAACACACTCCAGACGCCCACCTCCTCCACCTCCATATGTACTCCCGACAGTACCTCCAGAACAATGGATATACCCTATTCGACCAAGCACTGACAGAAACGGTCGTACATATCAAAGCGAGACCAAGTCTAGGAAGCACAAACAGCACAGTGGTAGAGGCACAGCCAGTCGACGACGCCGGCATCGCGACAGGTCCAATAGGCCCACCATCATTCCTTCGACCAACAAGTATACGACTATCAGAGGGAAAGATCTCCGGAAATATGGCGCGATTCCGGCCTTTGATCAATACCAGTGCATCAATCACTCTAGCTGGAGGAAAAACTACCGAGTTCCGAAGGAGAGAATTGGATTACTCAAATATTGGGAGCGGTTGACTGGATTACTGCATCGCCCACGTACGTTACTCTTCTTGACTACTGTAAAATACTGACATTTCTCTCTCCTTAGATGCAAACCTGCGCATCAGAGCTACCCGTTCGCGGTTAAACCCCATTCTTTCATATGACCCGCACTCGCTACAACCGTCTCTCATTTCCGACTTACGCATCCCTCCACATCTATCCTGCAAACTCGCGCACATGGCCTCCGTCTTTGATCACGATACGCGCAATGCAGCTAGGGATCTATCTCCGATCGACCTCTTCCAGTTTGCCTTCTCCCCTCCTTTGCACCATGTCACGCTTTGGCACCGTCGATTGCCCTGGTACATCACCATCAGCAGCCCCTCTGGGTGCGACCCCCAACCGTCAACAAGCGCCGCACCGACAGCAGGCTTAACGGTCCAAGACCTTCTCCGCGGACTTTACGATTCCTTGAACATAAGGATATCCTCACAAGAATATCACGCTGTTACTCAAACGAGTCGTGAGAGGCTGAGGGTCAAGCATGCTTTCAACGTTCGGTGTCCGACGGAAGAGGAGAGGGAGATGGACGGAATGAAGAGGGTTGATGTGTTGGGATCTGAGGTAATATTTGTCGGGCTTCAGAGGTCGAAACCTAGGATCATTGTCGGGGATAGTGTGATGGCCGGTGTTCGAAGAGAAGAGGTTTGGGAAATCGTTACGAAGGAGCCGGTTAAGGAGAGGTTTTTGCTTGATTGATTTTTCACATTCGTTCATTTCTTCTTTCTTTTTTTTAAGCCAACTGTCACTTTAAGTCAGAATACCAAGCGTAATATTCGTAGCTGAAGGCAGTCCGCGGGTTTATTCACATTGGGTATTTTACATTGCATTCACAACATTCGCTCCTTAGACCAGTTCATTTCTCCGAGTCGCACATTAGTAGTACTACTAGTAGCGCATTCTTCGAATCGCGTAACACACTCCTTCAGATTCGATATACGCATTGCTTATTGTTGATCAGGAGGGAGGGCCTTGTAAATGGGGCAGAGATCAAGCCAAGACTGCTTGATGACTTGCGACTTGGGCCCAGATCGTTGAGCATCAGGTGCTTCCGCAAACACGACAGCAAGTCCTGCTTCAAGATGCCAGTCTAGCAATGGTGCATGATGAATCAGAAAGACAATATTTTGGTACGATTTTTAAGCTCACCAATGTGACAATGCAAGAACCAAGGTCCGGGGTTATCGGCTCTGAAGCGGATGATGACTGTGGAGCCTCCGACACCGACGACATCACGACGAGGCGGGTTGATGTAGTTCGGTGGGCCACCCATGGATTGAACCACATCAAATGCATGTCCATGAAGGCTATTACATCGTAGTTAGCGTATGTATCCCGAACCAGTATAACGACCTTTCTTACTGGAATGGGTGAATGTGGCCATGCGATGATCCATGAATGGTCAGTTCAACCACATCATTCTGGTTCAGCACGTATGTGTGCTCGGTGGGAACAAAATCGGATTCGTTCGAGTATCCACTGGCAATGATGTTGAGCAAAGTAGGAAGATCGGGTGACTTGTAAGAGATGCCGTTGATCTTCCACAGAGTATGGCCGTTCTCGACATCAAGAGAAAAATTTAGATCGATTGCCCTGTCAGCTCTGGTGTTGCCACCTGGTGCGCCTGGATTCTCGAGCGCCGCCAGTTCGTATTCCTCAAGGAGTTCGTCGACGCCATCATCGGCCTTGGTTGTAGGCTCAGCATTGGGGGCGCCTTGGTAATGCAGCACTGCATACACATTTTTTGTGTCCACTGTCAAAGCAGAAGTTAAGTAGAGTTATCCTTGGATCTTGAGCGCGACATACAATTGTCATTATCACTGGAGTGTTGAAGGGTCATAGGCCCTCTGATCCAGTAATTACGAACAGGCTTATTGCAATTGACGACGACTGAATAGCGTTGCCCAACATAGACGTCGAAGCCATCCACGGTATGAGGGACATGGTTGATACCATCGACCTACAAAGTAATAGCGCTAGCGTTACCCTTCTTTGCAGGAGACGACAAAAAAAAAAAAAGGTTGCCCACCTCAATGATAGTGAGAGGGTGGTTCTCAATAGAAAAGCGGAAAGCCGCATACGCGGAAATATTGACCACTCTGAACCTGTAGCGCTTTCCAGCAATCACGTTGACACGAGCGCGCTGAGCGTTAGGTCCGCCGACATAGCGACCTGCTCCATTGATCAACCCTGAATCGGGAACCTAGGGGGCAGGGTCAAAAGGAAACGGGGAGGCGGTGTAAGAAGATCGGAAATCTTACAGGCTCGTCACCTCCTGCGAGGTAGAGTTTTCCAATTCCAGGTGCGGCCTAGAGCACATTGAATGAATTGAAACGTATGAGGAAATAGTGAAGGTTTACTCACGAGGTGGTACCAATCAGCAAGAGTGATAACAGTAGATGCATCATCTACGTCGTAGAGAGATGCATGAGGGTCTTGTGGATCTGTAGGTTTATACAAGCCTCAGTCAAGACTCTTAGTGCAGCCAAGGATACTTAAACATCATACCATAAACCACAAGGGCGCTAAATTAAAATGGATCAATAATGGGAACGACATTGATTTCAAAAAATGCAATACCCCCTAAGACCGTCAACATACTGCGAAGAGAGATGGCTGTGGTACCAGAAGGTACCGGATTGACCATTGAGCGGTACTAAATTTGTCGCATTTAGTAGACAGTGAGTAGTTGATTGCTACACACGTACTGTCGTAAGTGTAGCTGTGTCCTGGTGCGATAGGACATTGATTAACCATAGCAGCTAGATATAGCACATTAGTCCGTATGAATGATGTTTCAGGCGGTGATATGGAACTTACGTCCGTCTTCAGATGCTGTTCTCACTTGAAACTGATGGTAGCCGGTGAGCTAAAATCATGCCCGCAGAACACACAACCTACCAGTCCGTGCCAGTGGATAGACGTACTACGCCTGATACAAGACTTTGTCAGTGAAAATGATTAAAAAGTGTCTTTCGACCAACTCACCTCATAGTCGGGTTTGTCAAGGCGTTGTTGACGGCGATGTGTAACGTGTCGTCCTTGTTAGCTTGGATGAGCGTTCCTGGGAAGACGCCGTTTACCAAGACACCAGGGCGGGAGTACCCATCTGGTGCAATGGCGCTGTTATCCAAGTTGAAGACGTAGTTGACGTCTGCACCTTGTACTGGCGCAAAGAAAGATGTCATATAAAACGGTAGAAGTAATACGAGACTGAACATAGTAGAGCGTGTTGTTCACTGAAGGGTTATGCTCGAAAACAAGCCCCCTTTTATACCTAAACTATTCAATTGTAACTCCGTTTCTTTAAGTCTATGGAAGTGCATAGCTGAACAGTTTTTTCTGTGATTTCTCAGAGTGTGTATGTTCAGTGGCGCTTGTGTTCTAAAAATAGAACGCACGGGCAGATGTAGCGGGCAAAGTCTCTGACCAGGGCAATAAAATCACAAATTAGCCGACATAGGCCCAGTCACGCAGTTAGCCATTTTCAGGTCAATTGTAGTTTAATACGACGGGGGGTTTTCTCATTTTATTTTATATTTCAATTGTGTTATGGCTTAAGCGCGAGTTCTACAGCCGAAAGCGGTCATCTCAGAGGTTAAAACATGAAATCTGGATTTACACTTCCTCTCACCATCGCTTCTCGGATAATACCGCTATCTTCAGATGAACATGGGATACATATGAAATAGAAATTGTTTGAATCCTGGTGGTGTTTTGACTTAGATCACTTGCAAGTTGGGCATCCCCATAATCGCTCGATCTTAAGTGATATTTTGCATGTTATAGATGAAACACGTCTCCTCTTAGCTTAAATGACAATAAATATTCAGGATAGTCATAGCGGTCAATTTAAGCCAGCTATTATCCTCAAGAGCTACCATACAGATGTGTAAGCCTCAGCGCCGCCAATCACCCAGAAAAGGGGATCGTCGCATATTCTTTCTCCCTTGCGTTCAATTAGATAAAATATCTATTCCCACTTAGCACTGCGAACAATCGGCCACCCTTCTGCCTTTTCGAACAAAAGTGAAGGCCACACGTTGAACACTTGTAAGATGTAGTGGTTAAATGGGGCAAAAGGATTCAAACGGCGCCATTGATTCTCTTGGCAATGTGTAGATGCGGCTCTCATCTAAGAACAATTATGCTCCAATTAGATATGATGTCAACAAAATGATATTCATTCCTTCACAGCATTTTCTAACGTCGCACCTTCCTGAAAGAGTGTCTTGCCAATATAGTACACATCAGACGGTGTTCAGAACACTATTGTATTGTCGGTGAGGAAGTAATTCCACCACGATCAAAAAGGGAAGCATCAATGTGTATTTTACCCGATTTCAGGATGTCATTCATCTTCGTATCATTGACGGTCCTGGATGGGAAATGACAGGTCTCAGGGCATTACCCGACCGCGTAAATGTACAGTTGTGATGTTTCTCGACAGGAAGGGTACACTTGAAGTACGGTGGGGACGGAGACCGCATCCGTAAAAATCTTTGACAGGGCTAGAAACACATAGACATGTCATGTATTCGTTGGGGCTATGTGTACAACGCAAGATTAAGGGCATCTCGCTGTCTCGCAGAATTTGTGTCCGCATTGAAATTGCAATACATACGAAGGTGCAGGAGTCTGGTTGGCCCACTTTTGTCTTGTCGTTTGGTGGTTTATGGAAACCAAGGCGGTGAGTTGCATTTGGATCTTATATCAACGTATTTTTAGCGAGTCCTTAATGGGATAGATACCCTTTATATGAGAGGACATCGGTGGATAGGACGAGTTTTACCGAGGCCTTTGGTTTGTTGATGTCCGGCTCGTGCTTTTCTGCTGATGGCTTCTATGTAAAGCTTGTCCGACTCTTACAACGGCTCAATTAAAAGAAGGCGGTCAAGAAGGACCATCAATAGTACTCGTCTGAGCGGGGAGGGGGTGGGGGGCATTTGCACTCCAAGTAATTCAAACGATCAACCAACCAAAATATTTGGCGGTTGTAACAGACAACAAGGAGAGTGGCTGACCGCTCAAATGGGCGATCAATCTGTTGACGCATTTCGGCATTGGCCGAGCGTGTAAATATGGGCTTGTGGCTTGCTTCACGCAATCGACAAATATTGGCTAAACGCGGCCTTCTGCGGTGGAGTCCATATGTTAGTGTGGCACTCTTTACAGAACTTGACAGCTGCTGAAGTCGCTTTATTTATTACTAAGACAAAGCGGAGGTCACGGTGTGAAAGCCTGGTGGCTTCGAATAGCCACGTATCACAAGGGTGATCCAATGACAGACAAAAGATATGTACAGATGAGCTCAAAAATTGGCCAGCTGATGGATGGTTAAGAATCTATCCGTGGTCAAAGCTTTGCGTTCTACGTACTTCGAATAGTATAACTCTTATGATTAACTTCGACACTGAGGCTCATAAAACTCGCCATTTCAGCTGGTTAGATGAGTCTCTGTGAAGATAAGATGGGTAGGGATTTAAATTAAAAATCGCACGTCCGTACCCGACCCTCCCTCCGCGACGCCCTGCTGAAATGCTGAGGGTTGTTGAGCAGTTCTTGTCAAACAAACCTGCCGAACGCCAAATTGGGAAACCGCTGACATCATGCCGCATTTGCCGGTATCTTACTCCTCCACACGCCGCCAAGTCTGTCAACGTCAAAACCGCCAGGAGACATGAGAGCGTTGGTTGGAATATATAGAAAGGTGGCCCACTCATGGTCCGCATACTGTGTTGGTCAAACTTCCGCTTAAAGTAAGTCGGAATAAGGAACGCCCAGTGGTAACTTAATTGATGAAAATACTCCCATTTGGGGAGTGTCAAGCTTATTACGCGCTCATGCCAGGCTGTCGTTGGAGCCCCAGCTGCCCCACTGGCAGCTTTCGGTTTAAGTGGGGCTTCGCATTATGCATACGGATTCAAATCCGGGGCATTGGACTAAAGAGGCTTTTGCCTCAAGCTTGAATTGGATGATGAAACAGCGACAAAGCATGGAGGACAGGAATACGCGACGTGCGTGCGCTTCGGCGGGGTTCAAAGCGATCGTCAAATCTCGTATATCCCTGAAGTACAAACACAGGAAACGGTCATCTTCAGATTGACCGATACTCATTCAAATCCTTGCCTTTTGAAACTGCTCGTTGAAATATATATTTTCGTTTACCCTAACTATCCAATACTAACGAGAAAAAAGCACATGTGCAATCCTGGCATACGCACCAATTGATCTTCGCTTTACGCCAGACACAACCAGCGGGAAATACTATCCACAGCCATGAAAGTCCCGCCAACCAAGCCCTGCTCACTTTACGGAGAACATCATACTGAGCACAGGTCAACAACTTGAAGGACCTGATAAGGGCATATGTAATAAGCCCTTGCCATCAAGCACAAGGTTAAACAATGAGCCATAAAGTAACATGTGTTCGCAGAGTCGAAGACAATGAAACAAGGATTTGTTTAAGTCGCGCAGAATTCTGAGGACACGTGGGCATGGGAAGAAGATTCAGGGTCGAAATTATCAAATGAGTCTAAAATGCGTCCTGAAGTTGGAGACTTGGAGTAGAACCACCACCATCCATACTCTACTCGTACTGTGTGCACTAGTAACGCGTCAACGCTTAGCAGTTATCTCTCGATCCTTCACCCTTCAATTTTCTTACAAGCACTCCGAAGCCATTATAATTCAGATGGAACCATTCGGCCCCGAACATCCAGACCACAGGAGGGTTCCGTGGCCCCCAGAGTTTGAAAAGGTATTTAGTATCTTTTATCGCGTTATACATCCGCACAAAATACTCATCAATACTTTCCAAGATAACAATTGACCTTCCTACTACAATCATAGGCGTATTGACCAACAATATACACCTTTCGGGGCGCATGAAGATGGAGGTGCAAGAGTTTGGCAGAGGAGTCACAGCAGCGATCGATGATAACGAAAAGCAGCAATCTGCAGTTGAAGAGGAGATAAAACTCCTTAAATCCAAACTTGTGGAACTGAAGAGCACACACCAGGCGCTTCGTAAGAAGACTTTCACCTCCGATGTCATGTTGGCCCCGTTCAGAAAATTGCCCAACGACGTCGTCTATGAAATCGTCACCCAGGCGATAATGGGGTTACGCGTGGAAGACAGTATGTATGAGAACAAAATCCCTTACAGGTTAGCTGGTGTGTGCAAGTCAATGCGCGACGTGGCTCGTAGCAGGGCGAAGCTGTGGAACTGCGCCACATTCAGCTGGGATTTCCGCGGTTGGAAGAGAGACATATCAGTCGATATGGCAATTCTAGACCAGATGGCAGATTTGACTCACACCCTTCCTCTTGCTGTGGAGGTATATGAAAGCCCTCTTTCCAAGTTAGGTTTATCGCTGTTAAGGGCACCGCCGCCCGATTTTAAAGTCACAGGGGCTGTTGCTCTGATGCCGCGCATGCTTACCGAATGGCCTGCAGTCAAGCGCTTGGTAAGCCTGGATCTTTCGACAGAAGTACATCGGCCGGAGACGACTCTGTTTCGAGTATTGGTGGATCTTGTCAAGGAAAAGAATGTATCCTTGGCTTCTCTCAAAGCAGTGTCTCTCGGAAATATCAACACAGATCATCCCAACACTGTTCAAGATTGTGTAGACTTTCTACGGGCACTTTCGGGACTACAACATCTCTCCATAAGCGCGGAGTTAATCCGACCTGGCTTCCCGGGGGAAAGATTGAAAACCCTGCGCATCACGTCCACCATGAGTCGTCAGGGCTTCGTCGACGTTTTTGAACATTTACCTAATCTCGAGGCAACGAAGTTTGTCATGGTCCAGCGGGCAACTGACGAACCAGTTGTATCCGCACCCGACGAATCCGATATTATCATTCACAGCCGTCTTCAAGAACTCGACGTCCACTTCGACCAGTTCTTCAATACCACAGAGCTATACCTCAACTTTGTTGGTGTCAGATTTCCCTCACTTAAAAAGTTGCGACTATCGTTTTCACGTTGTGACGAGGCATTTTCGATCTCTCCAGAAGAATGCCATGCTCTCGTCTTGGGGATGTTTCCCGCTGTTGAGGTAGTTCATTTTGTTGACACTGAAGCGATCAAAAACAATGGCATGGCCAGCCTCTTCCCCCTTCTTCTCGCTCTTCCGACAATAACCAAACTGTATGTTTCTTTCAACCAACGTGATACACCGGAACTCGCAAGACTTCTTTGCGATTTAAAGGACGAAGGCGACTCACTCCCATTTCCCAAGCTCAAGGATCTTCTGATTGCGTTTGAGGACGAGTCCGACAGGAATAGAGGGAAATGGCAGGCGATCAAGGGACTGAGAGGTTGTCTGTTTAACATTCAGGAGACCCGAATGAAACTTGTCGGGGGGTTTAACCTTTCTGTTGGCACAAAGGAGTATAGAGTTCCCGAGATGATGGAGACGTTTTTTTTTGCGTTGCAAAAGAAGTTTAAGAAAGCAGGCATGGATCTTAGTGTTTATCGGAAGGAAGGGGAGATCGCTGACGCTATCGAGCAATTTCAAGGCAGTCTTAAGCTACGCGACCTAGTTATGTGAATTTGTTCGTCATTTTAGTGTAGTTTTTTATGAGGCCTACAATAATATCAATATGTACTCTGAAATTAAATTTACGTCGATGATTATGAACAATAATTGGGGACTCTGTTCAGCCAATCGAGAGTCGGCGTCTTAGGTTTGTTCAGTGTTTGGCTAGAGCCTTGACATACAAGCCAAAGGCAAACACAACATTGGCATTGGGGAGATGGACAATGTCTTCCACGTTCGGTATGCTTTCAGGTCGTTGTGCAGTTGCGCGTCCTAACATTTTCGACAGATTCAGCAAATTATGCAACAGCTGACTCTCCACCATTTGACACGATATCATCACTGCAATTTTCCCCGCGAAATTCTGAGCAGTTGTTGGTTTCCTCATGGGACACGGTGAGCATTGATCATACACCTTGTCCAAGGGATGTACTGAATATTTTTGCCTTTTTTACTAAAAAATCTAGACAGTGAGACTGTATGATATTTCATCCACGTCTTCAAGAAAGCTTGAAGTGAGGGCCAAATTTGACCACCGTGCAGCTGTGTTAGCATGCTCATTCTCAGCGGACGGTACTCGTGCATATAGTGGTGGTTTGGACACTTCTGTCAGAGAGTGTGTCTTTTTTTGTCTCTAAATTCATTTATAATGCTCAACTGACGAGATTTAACTCAGGCTGAATTTGGAGACCGAAAAAATCACAGCTTTGGGTCAGCACGGCGATAGCATCAGCTCAATGACATATATCGCGTCAACACGTTCGTTTTTTGTTTCTCTATGTTAGTCAAGTAAATGTTGAATCGCCTTCCAGAAACGTTGATAACGGGATCATGGGACCGCACTCTTCGTCTGTGGGACTCACGACTTCCCAACGCCCAACAAGCCTCCTTCAGCACACCTGAACGTGTTTATGCCATTGACCACGTCAACAACACCTTGGTCGTCGCTATGGCCAGTCGTCTTTTCCATGTATACGATATCCGGAAAATGGACGCCCCCGCTCAACAGCGAGAAAGTAGCTTGAAATACATGACCCGATCTTTATCATGCATGCCTGATGGTCAAGGTATATTTTCGTCACGTCTCCTCCAATTTTAATAGATCTCACTATATCTTTTCTCTTAGGATATGCCACTGGATCTGTGGAAGGTCGCATAGCAGTGGAATATTTTGATCCTTCCCCAGCCATGCAAGAGAAGAAGTATGCGTTTAAATGTCACCGTCAGACCATTGACGACGTCGATCACGTCTGGCCCGTTAACGCCCTTGCTTTCCACCCACCCTTCAACACTTTAGCATCTGGTGGCTCAGACGGTGTTGTCTCTTTATGGGACCACAAAATCAAGAAACGTCTTCGTCAATATCCCAAGTTGCCTGGTCCAGTAGCCGCATTGGCGTTCAACGGTGATGGAACAAAGTTGGCTGTAGGAGTGAGCTACATTTGGGATGAGGGTGATGAAGGGATGAGTGCTGGAGTTACGCCCTGGGTGGGAGTTAGGAACGTTGGTGATGAAGCAAAGGTACGCTCCGTTTGTTGGTTTAACATGGGGACTTGCTAACATAAGGTTGTTGTTTAGCCAAAGTCGATGACTGCATAATTTGAAATGCTCTCTTACGGGTTGAAATGTTCCTTGTCTACGATTCTTGCGATGGTGAAAGTCTAATTGAGTATACCCCAGATTCTGGTACGCTTTTTTTTGCTCATTGAAGGCGGGGGCTTCTCATACGACGCAGGTATTAGGGATGATATAATTTTGCGACGGACTGTTAAAACCGAGGGATATTCAAGCTCTTCTGTAACTGCTATTGTAAGCCACATTTAAACCCGTTCTAGCATTTGTCATTAATCATCCTCGGAAGTTGTTCTTGTTTTAGATACATCTAATTTGAATAACCAATCAACTTGATTCCTAAACCCAACATATTCGTGGATTCTGCTTGCACTCATTCCTCGTTCTCTTCACCACATGCATAGAATACAAGAATAACACAGTTTAAGCTCACGCAACTTTGCACAGTTTCAAACACGATATCACGACCCGGGGGAGCGTTCTCATCCGCAGAAGCAAGAATAACTTGTCGATATTTAAAACCCCCAGGACGAGTCAGTCTTTTCAATCCTATCTCACACCAATTTTCCGCCGTATTGATGGCTAAAGGGACGATATCTGCTCTTGTAGAGCTCATCGCGCAGGCGAGCAAAATCGTTGAGGCTGCTTATGAAAGCGCGGAGAAACCATGGGTCCCTGATTTGGATGACGTGGAACCTCACCCTTTGGACGAGCATGTATGGAGCAAAGAGCTGAAGACGGCGGTTCAGACTATTGAAGGAGCATGCGCCCAACTTTGTGCAACAATTGCGAAGCCAAGTTATACGTTGGCCCATGTATGTACCTTTTTCAATTCCCCGCGATATCGGATACGCTAATGCTGGTGTTCCAGAAAAATCTTGGGGTTTGTATTCTGAGCTCTAGTATGCATGGAAATGAAGTCTGACTTGAAACCTTCCTCTAGTTCATCGAACCAGTCTGTATCAATGTGGCTCTGACGTACAAGATTCCGGATCTGCTGATGAAAAAACCAGAGGGCATGCATATTACCGAAATAGGCGAGAAAACTGGCCTTGAGCCAAGTAAGGTTGGACGGGTGTTGAGGCTACTGGCCACCAAACACGTATTCAGAGAAGGTCAGTTAATCTTATGTTGTTATGGTTGGCACCTGCTTAAAATGTTTTCGCTGTAGTTTCTGAAAACGTGTTTGCGAATAATCGTTTGAGTGTCCTTCTTAACTCCCAAAATCCACTATACAGTCTTGGACTTCATGCGTATGAACCTTTTCTATTTGGACGGTCCCTTCTATAACTCAACCATCTTTTATCAGAACCGATCACGTTCAAAAATCTGCCAATTCTCTTACAGACGTGCTTGGCGACAAGGAATGGGGCCACTCGTTTTCTCCTAAGCACACGGCGTTCAACAGATATAGTCAATTCCCTGGAAGCTTGTTTGAATACTTTGAAGGAGTGGGTGCATTCTGAATCTGAATTCGTTGCGTAGCTCATTTGTGATGCATCAGGGTACACCAAAGGGAAGCGAAGTTGGCGCAAGATTTGGACGAGGCATGGTTGCCTGGGCGCAAGCCTTCGACTCCGAAGCTGTCATTGATCGTAAGCCTGACTAAATGCTATACACAACTTGGTTGATATTCAGTTATCACGCAGAATTCCCATGGATGGAAATTGGTGAACGTGCAACAGTCTGCGATGTCGGTGGCGGTGTCGGGAACATGCTGATTGCGCTGGCTAAACGGTATCCGAAGCTTCGGCTGACGTTACAGGATCTTCCGGAACGGACACTCCAAGCGAGGATGGAGGTGTGGCCTGTGAAGTGTCCGGAGGCAATTGCGGAGAAAAGAATCGAGTTTCAGCCTATTGATTTTTTGAAGGAGGCACCGGTTCCGGGCTGCCAGATCTACTACGTGAGTGTTTGATGATCATGTAATTGAGTATACACTATTGATACCATATTTTGCGCATCATAGCTCAAGAACATCATGTAAGGGCGCCTGCGCTTTGAGTTATAACTTGCAGCTCAACCCTTTTTTTCAAGTCATGACTGGCCAGACTCAGAGGCAATCACAATTTTGTCTAATGTCAGAAAGGCAATGCATCCATCAAGTCGAGCTCTTCTGCGTAAGTAGACCTTTTCCTCAGGTGCAAGATTCTCAGCTCACGACCTTACCACCCAGATGAATTCATCCTGCAAAGTACGAACCGTCTTCCAGCCTCTGAAGCGAAATACGAACAAGCTCCGGAACCGCTCCTCCCAAACTACGGTCTCGGCCGTATCACGCAATATTATGTGGACCTCAATATGATGGTTCAAGTGAATAGCGAGGAGCGAAGGCTGAGCGAATACATCAAGTTGGGCGAAGCTGCTGGCCTCCAATTTGAGAAGCTGTGGGACTTTGGAACGACTGGATTGGTAGAATATCGTTTGAACAACGCGGGCGCGAACTTATAGGGCACTAATGTAGGAGCCTCATGCCCCTTTGTGGTTTCCTGCCGATTGGTGCTCAACGACGCCTTTCATGATTCCTGCATTACTTCGTTACATGTTTATTATATCTGTCGATTTGAAAGGGGTAGACGCCTTTCTTTGAGGCCAACCGAAAGTTAGACAAAACCAGCCCGCCTGGTCTGCGCCACAGAATAAGAATTAGATGTGAAATTGTGAAAGGGCACGTGGGCGCCTATCATAACTGATGTAGTATGGGGCCAGGGGCCATGACCAATGCGATACAATGCGCGAGGAAACCAAGAGCCCACAATTCTATGTGACATTGGCCCGTCCTCTTTTCATGCCCTTATTTATCATTCATGGATACTTCATCTTTAGCTTATGGCTCGAAAGAAACGAATGGACACGGCGTGATCAAAGCCCATGCAACTCGAAGGAGTTTATTGTCTGCGTCTCAGTCAAAACAGACACAAAGCGTGTTGGCTCATTAGTTTCTGCTTTTGGCACTCGATGCTGCCTTCACTTCATTAAGAAGTCGGTGGGTGATCCTATAAAAAGACTTGCTTCTCGATTGTTTTTTTCTTCCTATCCTTTCACCATCCAACTTTTCTTTTCCTTTGCCCAGAGGTTATCTCTTCTTCTTTATTTCAAAATCTTAATCACAAACACTCAAGTCCCGTATATAAGGCATTTAGCAAGATGCCCAAGGATACCACCAAGAACCCCGACGTTGGTCTGATTCCAACTGAGCATGAGCTCGAGAATTTATCCCTCTCGCAGCTTTTGAAAATGAGAGAGGTGAGTCTTGAACATCTCTTGTACCCCCGAACTTGATGTTGATATGTTTTCGCACAGATTTACAACATAAAGACTGGCATAAAGAAACACCAAATCATCGCCGGCCTGTCCCAACTCCGCATAGATGCATCACCAACACCCAGTCCGCTCAGTTCCCAGCCTGAAAGCGAGACGTTGACGCAGATGGTTGCACGAGACTTCCCCAAGCCCAAATACCTTGCCGACTACTACTCCGAGCCTGTTGTGGAAGAAGAAGAACCACTGCCACGGGGGACGTCACCCATGTTATACGAGTACAGATCGTCTCCATCCAGACGCTCGCTCTCTGCTCCATCAGAGAACAAGGCTGTCGCGTCTGCTAATGGATCTCGGGGTACGAAAAGGCGCACACATACGGTCAAAACGATCAAACAGATCCGGTTGACCAACTCTGATGGGACACCTCTTGTGTCTGCAAGACTTGTAAACGAGCTTGGAGAGTCATCGAGTTTGGTAGCTATTGGCCCGAAACAGGCGCCTGATTATGATGATTCGTATTTGGATTATGAGGATCTTTCGGATTTGGAGGATATGCCACCTCCACCTCCGCCCCCACCAGCGCCTGTAAAACGGCAGCCGTTGGGGTGTATTACGGACCAGTTTCTGCAGGTTGAAGAGACTGTGGTGTATTATGAAGACGAAGAAGAAGGGGGCTCCAGTGTGCATAATGGCAGTCAAGGTGATGATGCCATGAGAAACCCTAGGAAAAGGTCTATCACAGAGGTGGACTGGGTGAATGAGACGCTCGTGAATGATGACGAGTCTCAGACTTTTGTTGTCGCAGTGGATAAAGAAAATGAAGCAGTGATAGCCAACGATGAAAGCCTAGCTGATACCGGAGATGACGTAGAGGAAGATGACGGAGAGAAAGAGAATAATTCAGTATATGAGGAAGTTGAGGAGCCAGAGAACGATGAGAATTGCCCGCCTTCGGCGCAGTGCAAGTTTGTTCCTGATAGGAGGGAGTTCCTCGTTCGTGTTAACTTTGGAGATGGGGGAACAAATACCGGACGTCCTTCTGTTAAGAAGACGCTTGGAGTACTTGTTGGGGCACTTATGGATGATTCAGAAGAATAGTCGCGTCGCTGATGCAGATGATTAGTTCGATTAGTGACTGAGTGGTGGATAGGGGCTACCAGGGATTATAGTTGGATGTGCCAACATTTTGATTTTTCTGCGCATGGATCATTTTGTACCATTCCACAGCCATGGATTACTACTTGCGTTCTATCTCTATTAATTATATATTATATTATCCTCCAAAATATTCTGAAAGTGCAATAAATTGTGAATAGTCTCGTACTCATCAAGCCTGAGATCTGAGATGTCGCATAGCAAAAGTCTCCGCCCAAACATATATTTTGGCTAACGAAACATAGTCGATCACTTGAACATACTACACAGTACCAGTACCTCAGGCTGTCTGTAGACCGCATACTTGCCTAGAACGTGAGCGTTGCACCAGCACCGCTGACGGCCGAGCGAACATTGGCAGCACCGACGAGGGTGTAATCGTATGGGACATCCGTCAGGGTGCCAGCAGGCGCAGTGTTGGTAGCACCGCCAAATTCGTTTCCACGCGCAACAGCAAAGCCTTCGTCAGTCGAGAATATGGCTTTTTTGCAGTTGGAGAACACATTGTTTTCAACCAACAGCTGGGCGCCTTTACAATGAAAATTTAAAAAGAAGCACAAATCAGTGTCTGGTCTGATCCGAGAGAGAGACAAGGTTGGACTCACCCAAACGAGTGTTGATTCCGTCTGCGTTTTTTTCAAAAAGGTTGTTGAAGATGTGGCCTTCACCGAACCTGAATGAGGGTGTGCGGGAGTTGATGTTGCTGAAGACGTTGTTGGCGTAGGTGACGGTCATTACGCGGTCTTGGGCTTCGTTGTTATCAGAGTGCCCAACGAGGCTGGCTTTGAAGTGATCACTGAAACGGCTGAAGCTAACTGTGATCTCAGTGCAGCCTCGGGTGATGTCCAACAGTCCGTCATAACTGTAGAAAATCAGAGAAATATAACTGGAACTAGAAAATCCTTACAAGTCCTTGCCGCTATCACGATCGCTTGATAAATCAACGTGGTCGACCCATACCCTTGAAGAGCTCTGGATTCCAATTGCGTCACCGGCCTCTGCTACAACCTTGGTGATCTTGAGGTTGCGGATGATGACGTTCGACTCCCCGTTGACGCGGAGACCGACGCCGTTCAGGGCTTGCAAAACAATAAAATGTCAGAATATGATTAATATCTTGGATGGACAAGGTAAAAGACGTACTGGCACCGGGTTGACCGAGGAGGGAGGTGTTACTACCAACGCGGACGGAGGTGCTGCCTGTAATAGTGCCTGTGGTGCGGAAAATAAGTTAAGAAGGGAAAGTATAAGGTATCCCTAAAAGCTCTAGGGTGATCACTGATTAAGACTCACCTGAAACAAACACGACCTTGGGCTCGTCGCTGGCTACTGCAGCAGTAAGCTCAGCGAGAGTGCTGACGGTGGTTACAGCGCCTCCAGCGCCACCAGTGGTTCTGGAGAGTTCCCACATTAGCGCCTTGAGATAGGGGCTAGATATGCATTGGATATGGATATGCTCAAGAGGCACTCACCCTCCGTTCAAAGTTGCATATCCAATATCGGCGACATCGTTTGCGGCTGCCCTTCTCTGAAGGGGAGCTCCCTAAAATAGGTGAAAATGCCCACAGTCAATACTACGGCGCCAATCAGTGGTCAAAGAGTGTACCAAAACAGTGGAAACGAGTGAAAGAACGACAGCTGGGAAGATCCACTTCATGTTAGAAAAGAATGAGTGCTTTCCCGGAAAGCTAATATGAGTGGGACAAGAGAAAAATAATAAGAATTCAAAAGGAAAGGAAAGGGAGAAGAAGAGAGGGGCGTGGGTCTCCATGCTGCATGTGGAAGCCTTTATATATAGGAGGAAATTTGCTAAAAAGAGCACGAAAAAGAGGGCCGTAGTCTGCATGCGCGCTTCCTTGGCATGCTTGGATTGCGGTCAGATGTCGCAATGGAGGCTGAAGCGTGCTACCCCGAGGTGTCATGTCGTTTGACACCCTTTGTTCCTTGGGACACTATAATGACAATCAAAGAGAGTCGCTGAAGTGAATTATGCGACCTAACTAATTTTATTTATATTCAGTACTCATGATAAAGTGGAAAATTTGTATGGTGAACATTTAACATTTACTTTCTCGGTTAAAAGAGATTAAAGAAAATAAGTCGTTTAAATGGTTATTTTGCTTCCAGAAGATTTACGTTGAGTGGCAACCAGAATCCGTGTTGTTGCGAGGGCTCGGGTTGCGACCTAGAAATTGCCATCATGACTGGTCATTGCGGATTACATAGTCTAAGGCTTGATAGTAACCCGATAATAAGAGATAATCCGGTGCCTTGGTGGGGTCCCATTGACATGGCCTATATCATCTACACGTCCAACTTGAACAACATACAATGTGTACAAGTGACACCCACCATCCTGCTCCTTAGCGTAACTGAACTCTTCTCCTTCTCCCTTTTACATAATTTGCCACTTGTCATCGTAATCTCACAACACCTCGTACTCCACCCCTAACTCGTCAGCAGACTTGTAAACTGCACCCATCAGCAAAAAAGCCGGTAGCAGATCTGTCCCGCCACACAGACC